>JARBDR010000145.1:87500-178446 GCA_029721355.1 Tegillarca granosa
TTGGTATGCCTTTCTGTAGAAATAATAATGATAATATAATAAATCTTTATTTATAGTCGAAAAATTTAAATCAAGTAACATTGGCTCTATTGAGCTTTTTATCGCCTTAAACTTCCATACGTGTATACAAAAAGACAAGTGGCATCACAAATATTTCAATCACATGCATTTCAAAAACATTAAATTGTAAAAAGCATAACATAAGACTTTAAGAATATATAAGCATAACATAACCATACTTATGTTATTGAAAGCATAAAAGATTTTAAAAAATAAAAGCCAAAATAAAATTAAAGTAAGGCAATAACACATAAGAACTTACAAATTTTGTCTATGTGCTATTAAATGGATGTTCGTTTTTTAAAAAAGGTCTGGAAACTTGTTCCACAGTCTGGCATCCTCATAGCGCAGTTTAGCCCGTACAATGTTGTTCGGATTCGTTGTATTTCTGCCTTGTGCATTTACCTGAGGTCTTTTGTATTGTTATTATTTTGAAAACTTCTTTTGCCATTGTTCTAATTCTTCTGAGTTTGAGTGCGGGTAGTTTTGATCTGTTGACAAGATTGATAGTCTTTGTAAAAAGAAATCTGAGAATGACAATGACAATATGCATTTTAAGTAACTAACGGTGCCTGTAACAATTACAATTCTATTTTGTCTGTTTCAGATCATGCAGACAATATGGAAATCTGTGATACAAACAATGACAATGTGTTTTCTTGTATTACCTTCAGGTGAATAACTCATTTTTGTTAAAGTAGAATCACTCAGAAAAAAAATGTGTTATCTAGTTCAAACGGCTTGTGCTTGCGTTCGTAAATAACCTTTAGCTTTCTCCGTCGAAATTGATTATCTAAATGCAATTAAATCTATCATAGGAGGTCTTTAGGTGGAGTTGTTCAAACTTTATACCAATAAACTTCTTGTTGCATCCAAATATTCGATCATTGCTATAAATAGCAAAATGCGCTTAATTACCATTACATGCAGTTTTACTGATTGAAGTCCAATTTGATAGATAGACCTATAACAGATATGCAATTTTTTATGTCTACCATTAGCTTGTATTAAGTGGAGTATCCAAATAAGCTGCTATAACTAGTTGTTTTGTGAAAATCTTCTCCTCTGAAACTGCTGTACCAAAGATGAAATAGATTAATGTTTATGATTTTCAGGTCCAAGATGGCAGCCATGAAGATAAATAAATTAATATTATATAATATTATGAATAATATTTCTGTAAATGAAAAAAAAAACCAGAAAAATAGCCATTCCATATATATTGTTAAAATTTGGTACTGTCAAACCCAGTTAATCACAAAACCTTATCTATTCCAAATCTTATGCAATTAACCGGGTTTTAATATTTTACACATGGTGTCGGCGATTATATGATCATACATGTAAGAAGATTTGTTGCAAACTTCTAGTGTGAAAAGAGGAAAAAACAGATAAATTTTCATCTCATTAATAGAAAACAGTATTGTACAAAAAATAGGAAATTATTTGAAACCAAAAAAATGTTTTTAAACGGATTGGTTATTCAAACCCGCATGTATCATGTGATCAAAATATTTAACCTTTCTCTACATATAGAAATTCAAAACTGTTTTGAAAATCCTTTCTCGTGAAAAAATGGCATTCTAAAAATACAGATATGCCGATATGGCCAATTCAAAAAGTGTTTTCACAGTACAGTATCCTTTTGACATTTTAAGTTATTATCATCAATGCTATACACAAACATATAGTTAAATGTAAATTTTCAAATAAATTATATGTTACATTTACCTGATATTTATTTCAAAAATTGTACTTTTCATGTGTTTGTCAATCATTAATTGCGATCCATAATGTATTACACAACGCTATCTTGAAACGTATTTGTATGTTTATTAAATGCATTTAACTGATGATTACCAAATGGTCATATGCATATAATGTGAATGTAAATACCAGACGAGTTCAACACATTTTAACGATTGAAAATAACATTTTTTTTTTTGTTTACTAAAGTTACCCAAAATGAAACAATTTTTTCTTTGATGTTGAAACGGGTCATTTTATTCGTACCCGTTAACGTTATTCCTATAAATTGTGCCATAATTTTTAAACCTCACATCGACACTTTTTATTAGACGTTATAATGTCTTTCTTTCTTGCATTGATTAATATTTTTCTTAAACGGTACGACTTGTCAAAAAGGCTCCATACAAAAATTCACGTTGTATTATCCTAGATAGACACCGACTACTGTGTCATTGAAAAATCAGCTGGTTATGGCTTCATTTTTCAATGTGATTGCTCAATAAACAACATTTTAACGGGAGTAACGGTGTTGCAGACGAAGAAACATTTAAACAAGCAACTTGAAGTATTTACTTATTAATAAACAAGAACCTATTTTATTTTATTTTTGATATTTCAACCATTGACATTCACATACGCTTGTGGTAGCATTACTCAGACTTGTGTATTATAATCGTAAATGCTTGACCGCCAGTAGATATCTCACGTATCTATGTTGTTTTAACAATTATAATTAGTTTATTGGAAAAACTGATTTTTGATAAACTGTCGACAACTGTAAAATTCATAAGAAAAAGTTACAATATAAGCGATGGTTAGAGATCGGGTCAGGAAATTTTCTATGTGATTAATCGCGTTGGAATTTTTGACAATGCAGTTATGCGGTAAATTTAAGAGATTACATAGGAGATGGTTTTCTTTATCAGGTTTCTGTTATTATTCGACACGCCATTAACTGGATTCAACTATATATCAAGGTTTAATCTGGACATTGGACATATTAAACTTATTTGTAACATCTTTTCATTTGCAAAAAAATTCTAATTAGCAGCTTAGATGAATACAGCTTGTATCAGACATATATCGGCAGTAGAGGACAATGAAATCATCCACAGCGGTGTTTATGAAAAATGAAATATATTTAATTCGTAATGTGTAATTGACCATACGGTGGTAATTTATTCAATTAAGTTGATTCAGTTAATGATCAAAATTCCCTGTATAATGTAAAGTACAGGATCGGGAGTTTCTTTGAAAACTGTAACAAATGGTATTATTGCTATTGCTAACAATCCCTCGTCCTTTGTGCATCGTCCGCAATTTGTCGTGTGTCAACATTAAAATTTTTGTGTTCTCTAAAATCACTGAACCAGATTTAATCAAATCATGTTAAAAATGTGTGAAAAAAACTTTTCCTCTGAATTTACCACAGATACACCTTAGTTATTTCATTAAAAACATCCTTAAGTGAACTTCTTTCACTTTTGTACAAATGGTAGCCATGGCGCACTAAATGAGGAAATTGTTTAAAATTATATATCTGTAAATATATGCTGGAAAATTATTAACTCTCTGTATAGTTATGTATAATAGAATGTTGTAGGTATTAGTATGGTGATCATTTTTATGTATAATTCAAAATTATAAATATAGATTCAAACGTCATGGTCATAGATGCATTAAAAGACTGTAATTGTTATATAGCTTGAAAACTAATAACTTTTTTGTAGACATGTATACAGGAATATTGTATGTATTGATTTGACAAGCATTTTTATATATAATTCAAGGTCATAGGATCAAAGATCAAGTCATATCTGCATAGAAAGGCTAATATTGTTAATTATCTTGAAAACAATCATTTTGTATTGGCATGTATATTAGAATATTGTAAGCATTGACCTGACGATCATTTTGATATATAGCTCCAGGTCATAAGTTCAAATGTCAAGGTTATTGCTGCGTAAGAAGGCTTCAATTGTTTACTATCTTGAAAACTGTTAACGTTATGGTAGACACGTGTGTTAGAATACTGTGTGTATCAATATGATGATCATTTTGATGTATAGTACAAAGTTATCGGTTAAAAGGTCCAGGTCGCATCTGCTTTAAAACTTTGAAAATGCCGATTATCTTGAAAACTATTAATTTTTGTAGAGGCATGTATATTAGAATATTATATGTATTGGTATAATGATGCTTTTGATATATGGTTCAAGGTAATGGGTTCAATGGTCAATGTCATAGCAACATAAGATTGCTTAAATTTTTAATTAACTTGAAAACTATTAACGTTTTGTATAGAAATGTATATTAAAATAAAGGTATTGATACAGCCATTTTGATATATGATTCAAGGTCATAGGTTCATAGGTCAAGGGCATAATTGTATAAGAAGGCTTCAATTGTTAATTATCCTGAAAGTTATTACTTTTTTGAATGGGCATGTGCATGACTATTGTTGGTATTGATATGACGATCATTTTGATATATGGTACAAGGTAAATATTATTAAAGTTCAACGTAAATTGCTGCATAAGAAGGCTTAAAATATTAACTTAAAAATGTAAACGTTTTGGTAAGCATGTATTGAAGGTATGGATATGTCAATCATTCTGATATACGGTACAAGCTCATAGGCTCAAATACCAAGGTCATATCTGCATTAAAAGACTGAAATTATGAACTATCTTGTTTAGTCTTCGTTTAGTCATGTATATAGGAATGCTTGTGGTATTGATATGACGATCAATTTGATTTATGCACAGAAGTTATCGTCATAGAGGCATAAGTATACGGAAATTGTACTTTATCGCAAAATTTGTCATATGCACTAAAGTTGCTACATGCATTTATCTGTTTATTACTGCACTGTCACTAAATATTTCTGATTAGGTATGGTGGCAATACCAAACTGGCGAAAATTTGGAAATTTCTGTAGTTCTTGAGAAAATTTTCAGTTCTTAATATATTGTCAATTTTACTTTGCAAACAATTATTGTATATCTTTAGGTGAGAATTAAGACCAATGAGCCTCTTGCTTGTATGCAATTAGTATATATATTAGTATATTAGAATAATAAGTATAATTATGCTTTACTATAATTTTTACTTGTAGTTTTTAACATTAAAAATAACACAATTCCGGCTGACATATTATTAACCTTATTAAATATAATTATAATTTAAGATCTTAAATATTTGAATATAATGAATGGTTTAATTTCAGGTACCATACTAGTTATAAGTGTCAATGGCGATGCATTTCAAGGATCAAGTATTACCCTTGTCTGTACCATTCCTGGTAGGACAACGATTGCAACAAGGACAAATGACAACTTATTATCAGGTGGCTCTATATCATGCAATCCTGTATCATTATGTATTGGCTCTTACCCAAGATATACATTTACAAGCAATTTGACAGGAATGTATATAAAAATTGACCCTCTGAAGGGATCAGAAGATGATGGAATTTGGACTTGGGCAGAAGCTGATTCCAGTGTCCTTTTAGACTATATGTTAACTATAAGTACGTATGTTTATTGTCTCTTCTGTGTGGCCTAAGCCCTCAAACGAAACAGAATCTCTGGGTTTGAATGTTAAGCTTACCTAAGCTGACGTCTGTTATTTGTTCTGTTTTATATGTTAACAAGTTACATTTTAATCTGTCGTTAAAGACATGGACATTTATTCAGAATTCCTTACAGGAAAAATCTAATTGTTATCAGCAGGCCATAAGAAACGCATATGATAACGATGACACAAAAATTTATTTGAAAGGTCCCTAGGTGGAGTAGTTTAAAGTTTATACAAATCAATATCCAAGAAGGGCGTCGTTGACCTAAATTTCACACAGCGATAAAAGACTATTACAGGTTGAATATATTTTTAACCGATTAGGCTTTAGTTTAAATATTGATAGTAGATAATATAAAATAATATATGTGATGGAATTACCCCTCTCATTTATAATTAGTTTATAGTTAGCGGAATATGAAAATAAACTGCTATCAGTAGTTGATTCTTTGACAATCTATCAGTCAAAAACAACTGGGTCAAATAGAACATTTTGGAATGGAAGTTTTATAAAAATCAGCTTCTTGTGGCATTCAAGATGGCCACTGACATGGAACTGTTCTGCCAGTTGAGCGATACAGGCCTGTTTGGACCTCTTGTTTAGATCATGATTTAGACTTAAAGCTAGTGATAGCACTTCTCAAAGTGCCTGCGGTCTGCTGTTTGGTAACAAATTCCTATTCTTAAAAAGGAAGAGGACTACCGTTTTGTAAACGGCAATTCTATTTTGCTGAGAAACCCTTGATTTTCTGGCCACTGCGGAAGCTCAGTTGGTAGAGTGCTCGCTTCGTGGAAGTGGAAGGTCATGGTTCGAACACCGGCCGGGTCTGACCCAAGACATGAAAGTGGGTATTGACTGTTCTTTTGCCAAGCACTCGGCATTACGAAATGAAAGTCATGGTTCTTTCGGATGGAAACTTAAAATAAACGAGGTCCCGTGTCACGGAAGGCATGGCACGATACAGAACTTGATGTATATTGCCATCAGGGCAAAATTTCTGCACTTTCGTCTGAAGCTGGTGACGTCTCGATATAAGTTAAATATTCTTGACTGGGACGTTTAACACCATTAATCAACTCAACTCCTTGATCTTCTGCTGACAATCCAATTTTCTGACCATCACAGAGTTGGTAATTAGAATGTCTTCCACTGTGGAGAACAAACATCTCAAGTGTCCTACTTTAGAAATGTGATTACCTCTAAGACATATCTGACCAATAATAACACATTCTAAGGACAGCTACAATCTGATCCCTGATTAACAAATTGTATACAGGACAATGTTGTTGTCCAATGATGTGCCGTTTCATTTATATAATCCAATATATATATAATTTAAAGCCATATGTAAATATATGTGATGTTGGAAAAAAACAATCAATAGGTTATAAGGTTGGAATTATTGAAGAACTTTTTCAGTTACCTCAGATCGCATAATTTCAATTTATATATTGTGATATGGACAAGGACTGGTATGTATAATTTATTTTATTATAATTACAATAAGTATTAAATAATTTTATTCTATGTTTTCTTAATTTTCCAACGTCCATTTGAATTATGCAAACTGTTAAATGATTTGCAATAACACAGAGTTGTTAGATTATTAAATTGAGGTTGAATGATTTCATGATATTTATTTTATGGTATCATTTACTTAATTTATTTAAAACTAAGGTCTGTTTCCTCCTGCAAAACATTCCTTAGCTGGATTGGGATTCACATATTTTTGGAACTTTAGATTCATTAATTTGCAACTGTTTGGCGTATGTTTTTTAATCTATCAACTTTTTCGGCCCCTAATGTCACTGATGAGGAATGATTTTCCGAAATGTGCACATCTGGCACATCAAAATTTAGCAGGATTTTGTTATATATTTACTAAAACAACAACAAAAAAACTTAACTTGACATTGGCTGCTTTGGACAACTCTTACCACTTAGGTAATGTCATGAACCAATTTTCATTTATTTGCTAGTTACCCAATCTTAATCTCGAATAATTTTTCCAATACATTGAATTAAAATATGTTTTTATTACATTTAGCTCAAATGAACACAAGCACTGGCCGAGCTGAAAGCTTGGGTGCGCTGTTTTTGTGGTTCTATATCTGTCTTGTGTTGTCCATTGTAATTTGTGCACTGAGCTTTATGCGTTTACTTTTGAAATTTTAGTTTTCTTCTTTAGAAATTCTTTAATTTGTCACCTTCGAACCTCATAAGGGGAAGTGGAAAACTTTTTTTTTAATTTACAGGAAATATCTTAATTATTTTATTTATGAAATTCTTAGATCATCTTGTTTTAGATTTGCACAAATAATAGCCATCGGGCTCAAAATAGGGAAATGATAAGACACTCATTGGGGAAATTGCGAACAAATAGTATATTTTTCAATATATCTAGAAAAATTTCAATTTTTTTATAGACATGAACATCAGAATATTGACGGTATTATTATGATGATCAATTAAATATATGATTAAAGGTCATACTTTTAAAGTCAAGGTTAAGGAAAGTTTCTGTAATTACAGTTAATTCTATTTATTTTGCCAACCATTTTGGATATATTTTTATAGAAGAGTTAATACCCAATGATATGCAATGCATGTATTTTGTAGTGACCAAATGGTTTCTTTACCGGTCATCCCAGTGGTAAATAATTTCAGTTGATGAACCTTAAGTATGGGTAACATGTTGTATTTTATCTCTCATTCCAGCGGAAAAACCTGGTGAAGACGTCTGTTTTTATTAGTCAACAGGGGTCCAAATTTATGTTTGGTAATGGAAGGTCCTTTTGATTTTTTCGGGTCTCAGATAATGTTTTGAACTCCAATATCGAAAATGAAAAGTTCATGTGTAATTATGTAATTAGGTAGAGGAAGGATTATCCTAATAAAAAGGCAGGTATACGGGTCTTTTACAGTTTTAAAATGTAATGCTCTTTTGTAAAATAACCAAGACCTTTGACCCAGGGAATTTTGAACCCTTGATTAATAATGCATTTTCAAAATTTGCTCTGGTGTGGCTGTCCAAAGTCCAAATTTAAGTTAACAGCAATGTCAGTTTTTTTTAAACTGCTGGGTCAGTTTAAGTGTTATGAGTTTAAAATTAGAATTGATACATACCAGGTGTTATCCTTGTTCCCTACCATCAAAGTCATATAATGACAGTTACAAAATGTAATAAACGGCATTTAATTTTTCTCTTACAAACTAGAAGGAATATTTGATTCAGCCCATAAAACAAACATTTGAATTTCTAGACAGGTCAGTGTTCCTACAACGTTATTTTTGAACAAACAATTTTATATGAAGATTGAGTATGGTATGTGTTTCTTATTTTTTTCCCTTATTTACAGAGTAATTTGTGTCATTGTGTGTTGCTTTCTTTTCCTTTTCTTCGATCCAGTTTAGTTTATATTTCAAATATAGAAAGCAGAATATATTATATTTCTAGTCGATTCCTTCAGACTCTGTTCTGTAACTACAAGACCAATTTGAGCCAATGTTTGTTTCATTGTAATTAATACAACCAGTTGAAAACCACAGACTCCTTTCAAGTTGTTTTTCATATACTGGTATTTGGAGAGCTCAAGGGTTTGGCTTATTTAGATGAAAAACTGCATCAGTTTACAAAGACATGATGTTTTGTGCCCAGTTTGTTGTAAATGTCATTTTGTGTTTTGCGCACTTCACTTGACATTTTTCGCACAAAAAATTATTTGCGAACATAATTTGATACTTTTAAGCTTATCTGTACAATGTTATAAAATGGCTGCAATGCTGATAATTGCTATACATTTATTTATTTATCATATATATATATTTACTTATTTATTTATTTATTATATATATATTTATTTATTTTTAATTTTTGACAGGGCACTACATACAAAGATTTAGGAAGTGCTGAATCTGAGTAATCTAATGTGACTGGCTGTGGATTAAATGAAGTACATCTTACTTCAACACTATCAAGTTCTGTTTGTACTAGTGAATTAAAGTGTCGGTCAGTGATGTTTAGATGTCAGTATAGTAACACTGAATTATCGCAGACTCAGACTGGTGTGGCATCTTTATCAACCCAACTTACAGGTAAGTTAAAATAATATTAAATTAAAAGGAAAAATCCATAGTTTACATTAGTAATTCTGATGTATCTTACGTCCAGTGTAGATGGGTAACACTAAATCAAGTGTATTTAGAAAAAAAAATTATACAGATCTAATTTTTTGGAATTTCAGTTGTCGATTTTTGAAATTTCTGTCACACAAAGTGCATATGTTTTGTTGATAACTAATAAAGAAAATATTTCAATTGACTTAACCACTTTAAAGTGACAGTAAAATATTTGTCATTTATTATTATTTGTTTCTTTAAATATATTTATTTATGGTTCAGTTGGTTACATCTTCAAGTGAACATTTTTCTTAATTATTGTAATTATTTAGATTTATTTTATTTATTTAGTTGATGTTTGTTTTAATTTTATATATATATAATAATTGAGTCTTAAAACACCTCCGAAAAAAATTATTTTTTTAACACCAACAGTTCAGTGTTATGAAATAAATGTAACATGTTATGTTGCTTCATAGTGACCTACTACCTAGATAAGACAGCCGCACATGAAATCGTATAATCAAACCGCTTCATACAATAACAAATGCCGTTTATTACTTTACGTTTACTGTCTATCTGATTAAAACACGGGTTTGTTGAAAACTGCACATTCTTTATCTAAAATATTTATGAATCAGAAAACAAGTGCCTTTAGGAAGCTACGTACGATTCCTCTACACAAATTTGATGTAAAAATTAGTGTATAACTGTAAATCTAGAATTTAAACAGGTGTTACAAATGGATCCTTTGTTTTATAAACTATAAAAATTCCAAATATACTAAATTTATATCAGATAAATCATACCTTAATTGAATGAATTTTAGCTCCATCGTTCCATTAATAATCAAAAAAATATTTTAGAGTTTTTATGGAACACCTTTACATAACCTTAACATTTAGGTTCCATTAAGGATCTTTAAGAATTCTTTAAAGATCCATTAAAGATCCATAAAAATAAAATGGTTCTAAGGAGACCTTAAGGCGCCTTTAAGGATATTTAATGGCATATTGAAGGATCTTATAAGACCTTTTAAGGTCCTTAAAAGAGTCGGTTGGTCTTGTGTATTTAAATGTAAACTAATTTTTTATATTTTGTCACGATAAAGGTAGAAACACTTTTACTTTCATAAAAATGAAAGATTTTTTGTCAGTTTTATTGGAAATGGTGATAAAATACCGCATCTTTAAGTTTTATTATGCTCCTAGAAGTGGGTGAAAAATTGCGGTGTTGATTACATCAATATCTAATATCCGAACTGTTTGCCACTGTGTCATCTTAACAGGTTTTAAATATTCATCACCAAGTCAAAAATATTATAACTATTTCCTCTTCAATATATAAATCCATATCAAGTTAACAGAGAGAGAGAGAGAGAGAGAGAGAGAGAGAGAGAGAGAGAGAGAGAGAGAGAGAATTTACAAAATAATTTCAAAATTATTCCTTATAAATTTATTCGCTAGTAAAATTTTGCATCGTAATAATATTGATTCTGGTTTTATTTTCGTAAATTATTTGCGAGAAAAATAATCAGTGACTTAACGGAGGTCGTGCTCAGATTTTTCTCATGCCAACGTTTCAAAGAAAACATTGACAACTCGATCGGAATTTCCCCATCTCGACATAAAACTCGTTAAAATTCTTTTTTAATTCTATATAAATATTGCATTTTCTTCATTATTCCTTCCAAAAAAGAAACAATAATGTTCTCTACTGACGGTTCAACTCTATTAAATGCTTTTGAGAAAGTTAAAGCTGTGACAACCGACACAGACGAATTAGCCTTTTACTATGAAACGGAGCCGTAGGTTCCTCAAAGTATGGGTTCGGTGTCACGTTAATTCAGGAAGGCAAACCTATCGCATATGCATCAAAATCACCTACGCCATCAGAAGTTAATAACTCAAATAAAGAAAGAATTGTTCGGGATTGTTTCTGGTTTTAAGCGATAAAATCAATGTATCTATGGTCATTGAATCACTGTAGAAACTGACCACCTTCCTCTCAAGATTATTCTAAGAAAACACTTTACGCTACTGCAGCGAATTCAGCGCATGTTATTACAAATTCGGAAAGATGATCTTGACATAATATACGTTCCTGTTAAAAACATTCCGTTAGATGACACGTTAAGTCGATATTTTGCAAACGATTCCTAACCAGAAATGTCGAAAGGTATAGATGCAAAGGTACACTCATTTATGTCAGCTATGTCTATCAGTTCTATTAGTGCCCTTGAGATTAAGTCAGAAACGGTTGCTGATCAAGTTCTTATTATGCAGTTATCATCCGTAATCATGAACAGGTGGCCTTCTCTAAAACGCGATTGCCCATCCCGAATTCTAGATTACTGGAACTACCGCGATGAATTGTCAGTCACTGATATGGTGTCATTTTGAAAGGAAGTCGTGTGATTGTTCGGCATGTCAAGCGTTCTCGAACGTTAGATCTAATACATTCTGGAAATATGAGAATTGAAAAACGCTTGTCTAGAGCAAGTGATGTGTTATTCTGGACTGGAATGACCACTGAATTACCTACATTAGTAACCAGTTGTGATATTTGTCTCGGGAACCCCAACTCGAACCAAAAACAAAAACCTATGGTAACGACCAATACCCAAGACTATCCATTTCTATGAATTGTTAAAGGGCCATCTCGTCGTTGTCGACTACTTAAGCAATTATTTTTAAGTAGCTTAATTTTCGAATATCAAGGGCGCTACAGTCATTAACAAAACGAAAGAAATATTTGTTTGATGCGGAATACCCTAAAAGGTAATTTCAGATAACGAATATACGTCACAAAAATTTCTAAGTTTCGCGAAAAATTTGGATTAACGCATGTTACATCCAGTCCCAAATATCCCAAATTCTAATGGACTCACAGAAATAAAATTTAAGCAGTTAACTGCATGTTTAATAAATCTCACAATGCTAACAAAAATCCTAATAAAATATTTTGGGGTACCAAGCGATTCCTCTAGCGATTGGTCTTTTGACAACACAACTTTAAATGGATCACAGTTGCCTTCTACTAAACAATAGATTACACTTTAAAGTGTTGCCGGTAAGAACATGCGTTCTGAAATGCGTGACCGCAGTGCAATCGTTTTATGGTCGTAGCGCAAAACCATTAGTAATTTAAATATTGGTCAGTCCGCTAGATTTTAACAATTTTTGGACAAGAAACGACACCCAGATGTCATCACCACGCTGCTTGGGGGCCGTTCGTTTCCAGTTCTGACAGAAATCGCCGTAACGTAAACACATAATTGAATCTAAGGAAAACAACATTAGGTCCCTAGAGTATGATGCAATCTCCATACCTACTTATTTTCAGCAAACTGAACCCTTAACCAACGTTTTATGTCCAGATAAGTCAGAAAGACCAGAAAGTCTTGCAAAATGTTCTGATTATAGAGTTATCTCTATTGAATGTTCTTTGAATGAATGTGTGAACACCTTTGATTTGGGTAGTAAAAAATGGACATGCAACGTACAAGCACGGCATCGTGTTCTTCTTTTTTCAAACATTATTACTCTTTAACTTTTAACTTTCACGGGCATGTTTATCAACATGTTTTATCTACTCTGGCCCCGATATCATGACAAAATTCGATGTAAGGCATTCAACACATGTTGCAGAGAATAATTGGCACTTATCCAACACATTGGCTTTTACCTCAGGTGAACTTAAGCTCATTTTAACTCATAACTGTTATAAATTCTTTCAGAAATTTAAATGAATTAATGTTTTAATTTTCTATGCAATATGATTTTTACATTTTTACAACTTTAACAACATCAGATGTTATTACAAGTATGTTGCAAAGTTAACAATCTTTTCATTTGACGAGCTACACTGCTTTAATGCTATAGTGATGCAAATTTTCAGTTAATGACCGACAAATGTATGAAGCTCTTATGAATTTGGAATCAGTTTGACCACATGTTAGACAGCGATTTTCTGTTGTAACGTTTTATGTCTAGGTTCATGACAGGAAATTTAAAATGAATAAACAGTTTTGGTCTTTAAAAGGCAACAAATCAACCTGAAATAATCTTTGGTTTGTTACCTTACCAGTTAAAAAAACTTCCGTTTTTTAATCACATTATTTTCTGCTGAATTTCACCTCATTCACCTCTTGACAAACCAAAAAAATGAATAAATAAATAAATAAATAAATAAATAAATAAATAAAATAAAAAAAAAGATCTAGTCACAGTCAAGAAGCTTTATTTGCTATACAGTGAGTTGATAAAATAATATTAACTTCAAGGTCGTTCCCTTCATAACAAGTAACATTACTTCGGTTTTAGACTTTATGTAAAATTAACTCTTCCCCTTAAACTAGGGACAGGTTTGATCATATTTTGATAGCTTAGAACGACCAACTTGTGATTGACAAGTTCCCTGTCAGGTTTTTGTACATATGGAACAGACAAATCAACAGACAAAAGATATATCTTTGATATATACTACATGGTTCTGGAATTACAGAATAACAAATCACAGACAAGAGGGCATAATGCTTATGAAATAACTCAAAGTTAACAACTGTTTAAAATTTGATTTATTAAAGCAGCATATATAAAAAATTATTTATAAAAATATTGCATTGCAAACCCTTCAAAATTGTAACAAACTACTGATCATAAAAAAATTAAAATAAATTTAATATTAATTTGAATATATCAAAAATCGACAAATATATATATATATATATATATATATATATATATATATATATATATATATATATATATATATATATATATATTCCCAAAATAGTCCCTCGATGCAGTCGGAAGAAAAATTATTTCTGTACCGATTTTTTACATATACCCAAAAATTTAGATTGTCGGATTGTTTATAACTCAAACTCAACAAACATCACTATTGAGTAATTTAATA
Organism: Tegillarca granosa; assembly: GCA_029721355.1. Classification (NCBI taxonomy): domain Eukaryota; kingdom Metazoa; phylum Mollusca; class Bivalvia; order Arcoida; family Arcidae; genus Tegillarca; species Tegillarca granosa. The sequence goes on from JARBDR010000145.1 coordinate 101,929, forward strand.
ACTTAGCAAATATCATGTGATATTGAAAAAGTTTCAGAAAAAATAGTAATATGATGAATATGTTTACTTATATACACCGTATGCATACCGCTACTTCTTGGTACAAAGATATAAACAAAAACATTGGTAATTGTCAATAAATCCTTAATTATGTTGAAAATGACATAGTAGCACAAAAATAGGAAATACATTATTTCGCTTCTTGATTCACAACGTAACCATCTAACTATGCATATCATATTTTTCTCATCATTCTTTACATATTAAATTTACTTTAATCGATATATGAGTTAATATTGAAAAAAAGGTTATTTTAAACACAGAAAAAATTGAGAACTAACAATTAATTAAACGTTTTAGCGTCTCATAAAATGAATTTTTCATGCTTTTTTCTTAAATATAGAGTGTCCGAATGGACTTATTAAATTAAAAAAAAAATGAAATTAATTTTTTTAGATAAAGTGTTTCATATGAAAATAAATATGTTTGTAACTACAAATAAAATAGGTTTTATTTGATTAAAGTAAACAAACCATTTTTTCTTAATTTTTACAACTTGAACCAGAAGACTTAGGGTTTTTCAATTCAAAAATAAAATTAATAAATATCTAAATAAACCAAGCAAAGTGAATACAATATTAACATGTGTATTTAAACTTGTATTTATATATTAATTATAATATCTTACACCATATTACCAGGCATGGATTTAAAGCTCATGTTCTCAAACCCTGGTACACAAAAAAGAATTCTTGTCAAGATTTACCAACTCTATTGTATCAATTCAGTAATTATAAAAACAAGATTGAAATTTAAAAGGCGGCCAAAGAGAAAAAAATGTCACCTTATTCAATTCCACAAAAAAAATGGTATGTTTTTATTAAAATAAAATATAGTATTTTTATACAAATAACTTTTTTTCAGGCTTGTTAATTATTGTTTCAACTTTCAAAGGGTTGGTTTTAGAATTTCGATGCATATAGATCTAGATATTTGTATATATATATATAGTTTTAGATCATTTAATTAATTAATTTTCAAACATTTTGATTATACTTTTTAAACATCAATAATTTTATCCCTAGTACCAATGCTAAGAAATGAATTTCCAGAATATGTACATAAATCTTTACATATTTTGCATAGATTTATATATATATATATATATATATATATATATATATATATATATATATATATATATATATATATATATATATATATATATATATATATGTATATATATTATAATAAGAGTTATTTTCTGAGAATATTAAATTTTACCTTATCACTTTGGGATATCTGTAGGATACATTTATTTTTCAAAATCTATCTTTGAATTTTGTTTCAGTTTAAAACAATCTTGAATCTATTTTATTTCTTTCTTGCTTATTTTATTTATTACCAAATAACCGAAAATGTTTGTTTAATTTGATGAATGATACAAATTCCACTTATGCTCAATCTCATGTCATATATATATAACATTTCAAGCTTCTTGGTTTCTGGTGCATTATCTCACTATTTAAAGCCACTCTGACTTCGACTGAAAGAAAACAAACTTCGCAAACTTAGTACAGCTTCACGTTAATACTACAACTAAGGATATAAGTTTCTTAGGCTTTGGTTTATGAATAATAACCAAGAACAGAGGATATATAAAGTTTGACTATTTTATGTCACTTTAACCTAAAATAAAAATCAAGGACAACTAGCTTAAAGCATTTGGTAAGTTTTTACTGTTTATTTGTGAGAGTAATATATTTAAAGATGATTGGAGATAAGATGCACTGATGATTTAAATATTTAAATATTTCAGATTGATTGAAATATTCTATTCAATCTCTTACAAAAATTAATTGAAAATAATACTTTAAAAATTGCAAAGCCTAATCGAGCATTTTTAAATTAAATAAATAAAAATAGATTCCACACATAATTATTTCCCTATACAGCACAATAAACTTTGTTGAATTTTCTGTGTCTTGTGCTTGTACCACAATATATTTGTATAATAATGATTTATAGAATGGTAAATTTCTTTTCATTTTGGGGGCACTATTTATGGCTTTAAATCTATATTTGTCTAGACAAGTTTATCGTCTGTTGGGACGGGATCAACAGACTTGTGATTTTTATCTGCAAAATCAGTTATATTGTCAAAATAGTTTTTAAGTGTTCTGAATACCAATTCGACCTTGTGTTTAAAAAGCTCTTTAAAATCAACATACATCAATTCATTCTTGTTCTATCAAATGACAATTATACGTGTTCATATATATGACATTTAATAATGTAATTTACAAATAAATATTTATCACGTGCATTTTGCAAGAAGAATATACTCATACTTTTACATTTCTATTGTGAAAAACTTAATTCCAATTATTTTTGCAACTAAAGCATATTTATCAAAGCGAGACATCTTGAATACATCCACACACAAATTATAGCAAGAAAACAATGGGCTCTAACAAACACTTGAGGATATGGATTTGCAAAAAACAATAGAAAATAGCACTTATTGCAGAAACTATCGAAGTTGTATTCAGTTTTATTCCCTTTGACAAATAAATCATGATAAACATCAAGTCACAGATAATTACTAAAAAGCTAATGTTCATGTTGTTTCAAGTGTACACTAATTAATTTCTAAGTGATTAACTATTTCTTTAAACTTTTTCAGCTATTGCCTTGACCATTCAACACTTACTTAAAATCAAAATTATCGCTATATAAGTATCGAAAATATCCTAAGATACATGCTAATACAACAGCTTTATATATTCTAAGACCATTTACAGATTTACTGTCCTTATATAGCCATGACCTTAACCATTGCAATTTTTTTAAAACAATGTTTAAACATGTTTGTGATATGTTATAGGCAAAATATTCTAATATACATACCTATAGCAAAAAGTTTTATTTTATATTATAATAAACGACTTGTATCTAAAATTAAGATAAAATAATAACAAATCCGATACAGAATATCAAAAAGATACGACTCTTTATTGTTTTCAAGAAATAATAGAAAGAAGGTCGTATACATTTTACACATCCAGTTTGATTATTGGTTTAAAATTTTATTGGTAACATATTCAATTAGAGAATCAATTCAATTGATAATTCTCCGAATAAATGATCAATCCATTCCTCTCCATCGACGTTTTCAAAATCTATATAAATATTTGAAACTGAAAAAAAAAAACAAAGACAGATTATACTTAGCTTAATATTAATGAAGTTATGTCTCTTTAACGTCCATAAAAGAAGTCATTTGAGTAATTTTACGATTTGTATTAATATTGTAAATGGTAATTACAAGCAGTTTTACTTTGCTATTGGCCTAGATGTAACATACTTTTCATGTCTCAATTTTGTTGTCTGTGATCTTTTATCACAATGATTTGTTGTTTATTTATGTATTTAGAAAACCTGAAATTGTATTGCATTTTTATTACAAATTTATATATTATATTTTATATTAGATATTTCATGTCGAACGTGTGACAGTCAAAGTCAAACAAACCATACAATCTCAACTTGGTCATTCACTTTATAGACAAGCTTGGTTTCTCAAAAAGGGGTGGAGCAATGGTCATTTCATGCTACATTAAACTGATACCTTTAACCAACCTTCAGGACAATTAAAAACCCATTAGATCATCTCCTGTAGTGAAAGTTAACATTAAAAATTGACCAGTTTAACATCACTGAGGATTTATACAATTATGACCAGTTTTAAACTTAAATAACTGTACTTAATCTATGGCAACATTAAATTTCAGAAACTTAATCTGTTTCTCAATAAAACAAATCAAATTACTTAAACACTGATGAGTAGTTTAGTTCAAAAAAAGAAGAAGATTGGAAAATAGCTTATAGTATAATATAAATCTGAACAATCTAAAACTGAGTTAAAACCTTTACTTAAGTTTTATCCTGAGCTACTACCAGGGTTCAAGGAATGCATCAAATGTGCTTAATAGAAAAAAAATTATTGAAAGCCTTAACTAAGCAAAAACTTAAAAGTGATAAATAACTTCCTCTTTTAAAATTTAAGTTTCATAGTTTCTTATTCATTTTAGACTGTTGTTTTAGGAGATTTTGTACCTGACAAAGAGGTAAAACATGCCTTTGGTATCTACGAAAAAGTTTTTCTATTATTAATAAAGTAATTTAACTAGTGTTTAGGCTTATTAAAATTTAAGTTTAAGAGGATGTACAAGCGCAAGTCCTTTAGACAAAGAAGTATACATTTTATAGTAATATAATAATCCAAACTTTGTTGTTTAACTTGTAGTTGTGAGTAACATGGAAATCTGACAATCTATCTTTTCGATTGAATTAACCAACGCAGCTACTGTCTTGTGTTGATGATGTTATTTATCAGTGGCTCAGTGGTAAACCGTCAACTTCGAGAGCAGCTGGGTGTGGGTTGAACCCCGAACTAGTCATAAACAATACTTAAAAATTATTGCTTCCCTGTCTTGCACTCTGCATTAGCATATACTGATTCACCTCTCTCAGAACACTGACTGGAGGGAATTGTTGGCCTGTCTGGAGCACACTGACTGGGTGAGCTCATACTTAACATACATACAAGTAGATTAATCCATAGATATCAATAACCTCTCATCAGGAATAGCTAAACAATTGCTGATGCAATGTAAAAAAAAGTACAACATCAACAACAACAACAACATTTAGGTGAATTAAATAAGTGGAATAAAGGGTTATCCTACTTCTGGTCGGAAAGCATATAATATAAACTGGAGAGACAAATTATGTTCAGACAATTTTCACAGATGAACATGAGGCAGAATAAACAATTGTGGCGATCGATGTTACCAAGGAAGTCATTAGCTGTGAAGACAACATGTGTTATGAAACATTTGCTACTTTTGAATTGCATTATTTTATAAAAAAAAATCTAAAGTAGCATATGGTCATGACACATTAAAAGCTAACAACGTCTATTTTTTAAATCATTGATATTCAGAATTGATAGTTTTAACAAAATGATATAAGCATTAGCATACAAGCATTATTTCCAGAAGAGCTTTCCAGTGCAAATTAATGCAATGGTGGTGATGTCACTGCTTGTTATTAATTTAATTTGGACAATAATGTTTTACTTTGTGTTTTTTGGTTTTTTGACAACAATTTTTACATTTACTACAGTTGTGCCCAAAACAACTAAAGATGTTTCAGTGCAAAAAACATAAGGTAAGGTATTAGTTAGTCAGCTCCAAACGCTTCATCCATGTCCACGGGTCTCTTAAAGTGTAAATTTGGATTTTTTTTTTGTTTTAGGGTATAGGTCTGTTTGAAAACATTTCATTAGTAATTCTGTTCGATAAGCTCCAACAGATACAGATCCCAAGGGCCTCTTTATGATGCTTAGCTAACACAGTCAAACTGTTTTATCACTTATACTGAAATTTATGTACAAGAGATATTTAAGAGTGTAACATAGTTGAAGCCATTAGACATTTCATGTCATTATCCAGGTGGCACAAATTGCATATCTGGCTTATAGTATCATGACTTAGGGAAGGATCCTAAATTGCGCAATCGACAGCTCTTTCATATTCCATCCAAGATCCTTGAAATTTCACAATGTTTTTCTATATCTACTAAACCGCAGCCGGGTCTGACCAAGACTTGAAAAATTGGTAGTAACTGTTCTCTTGCCAAGCAATCCGCATTTAGAAGCGAAAATAACAGGGTCAATCGGATAAGACCTTAAAGACCGATGTTCAATATCACGATAGGCATGGCACGTTAAATAATGCTCCCCGAACATTGTCCTTAGCGCACTGCAAAGTTCAGTAACTTCATCCATAGCTGGTGACATCTCGATATAAATGAAATATTACTTACTTGAAATAAATCTTCTTTAGATCAATAAAACTGTATGTACGAACAACTTTTCAACACATTTTATGGAATGTATTTCCAGATAAGTTTTAATTTTTCTAGACTTCTGTGAAATCAACCCAGGCTACATTTCTCTGTCAAGATCTTTGAAATTTTGAATGATTTCACACACACACACACACACACACACACACACACACACACACATATATATATATATACACTCACACAGAGTCGTGTGTATGTATATGTGTCTGTTTGTTTTATATGAAATATAAATTTTAAATGTTTAAGGTTAAAACTGTCTTATTATAAATAGAATAATCGAAGAGACTCAAGACCACCTTTAGCCAGATGATCATAACAGGCCCTTTTGGCATCTCTTGTGTTTTGTGTGTTTTTGTTAAAAACATTGATGTATTTCTTAATCTTGACAAGTATGTCTTTTGTTTTTAAGCGTTTTTGAAAATCAGATTAAGATAAATATGAGATTAATATTTATAATATTATAATAATTACCAATAAGTTTGTGCTTTTTTGTTTTCATGAGAGAGAGAGAGAGAGAGAGAGAGAGAGAGAGAGAGAGAGAGAGAGAGAGTACACTATTTTAATAAGGTAAACATTTTTATATGCTAGTTAATCTCTTTTTTTCTTTTTATAATTTAAAAATGTTTCCTATGAATAAAATATAACATTATTTCAATACCCTTCATATGATACAAATAATTTGATGTTAAACAACAAAATGTTTTAATTTACAGGTAAAGAGTAATTGAATTAAATTTATATAGTAACAATATTTAAGCAATAAATCAGCATGGATGTCCACCACATAAAATGTGGCCAGGAAATAATTGTATTTCTATTGAATTGGGAACATGATTGCCATCACAGTATTATGTATTCAATTTCACTGACAACCCCAAAGGGTGCAGATTTTCGGGCTTGTCTATAAAGTGCACTATCATTTTTGGAATAAAAAGCATATTTTATGTTTGATAATTAATTTTTCCAGAATAATTTATAATTAAATACTTACAACAATTTTTAAGAATTGACTTTCACTTTTCCATCTGTATCTGTTCATAAGTTCGATTTGGCTCATTTAATGTTTCGGAATTCAGTGTGTTCCTTAAACAAAATAAAGACATGTTTTATTCAAATCTTTCTACTTTTATATACTTATTATACAGCCTTCGTTAACTAACAAACACGCCACTATGCTGAGTAGCACATGTACTACAGATTTGTCTATTTTTTTTTCTTAGCAATCTAAAGTTATGTTTCTTATCAACGAAGTCAACAGGTTTTCAAAGTTTTTTTTTTAATTTTACTATGCATGCATTATAAAAATATTTGAACACAAACATCATTTTATTTTCAAGTTTTTCTAAACACAAAAGTAAATAAAATTTAAAAAAAGTTGTAAAAGAGGAGTTTCAAACAGTATCAAAATACACAAAATTTCCAGGCAAATCAAGGGATACTCAAAATTTGTTAAGGCTCTCAAAAAGTCAAAAATTATCGATGACAGATGCTTCATGTACGTAACAAAAGAGACAATATCCAAGGCGAAATGGCAGGACAATCGACATTGTAGACTGTGGCATCAATATCTGAAACGTAATTTGTAACATTGTTTGGTCCTGACAGAGAATGACTCGTAAATTCGACAGGTAATAGATAGATTAAATGCACACGTTAATTATGAATTTTTAATAGACATAACCCAGCTAACCCTGCGTATGGTATAGTTATTTCACAATTATTAAGGTATGGCGGAGCTTGTTTCGCCTTCAATGACTTTCTGCAAACAAGCTTGCTTTTATATTTCGGTGATTTTAAAATTATATTTTAATTTTTTTTTTTTTTAAAAATCAGCCTCTAGTGTCACTGATGAGGAATGAATTTCCGAAAGATGCACCTTATGTCTATTATGGTAGTCTTCAGAATATCGTTGATTTTAATTAAGTCTATGCGGAGAAACTCAAATATGATATATTTCAAGTTCTATAGTTCAGCTCGTGTTCTTTTGATTTTGACATGGATCGGTATATTCGTGTTTGATTTATTATAAACATATAATCCTCAATACCAAACTTACTTGTCAATATCGCCGGAATTGTCATACGCAGCTAAAAACAAACAGAAAAAAAAAATGAAATTAAACATATACCTAAATAACAATATTGCACAAAATTAATTACCTGATTGAATTGTGTTGTCAAAAATGAAGAAAAAATGTTAATCGTTGTCAGAGAAATTTCAAGGTTTTATAATTTTAGGAACACTGATTTAGTTCATTCATTTATTTTTATACTTTTAATTGAAATATATAATGATTTGCAAAACATTATTGGATTTGTAATGATATATTACAAATGTTTTTAACCAATTTTAAAAAAGATTAATCTCAAAACGTAATTGTTCATTCCTAAAAATGTGTTTAAGATCAGAAGAAAACAAGATAAGTAAAATGCGGAAATAATATGAAACACGCAAAAATAGGTTTTCTTTAATAGTTTAAATTGATAAGAGGACAAACAACAAAATCATCGTACAATCAAGATTTTATTTTTTATTTTACCTTCAGGTCCTATAACGTTGTATATGTTTGTTTCATTGCAAGCAGTTAAATTATTATACTTTTTCTGATTGCTAAAATTAAAGTTATAATTCATTCTAGTAATACAAACGTAAAAAATACTAACACAAACCTGCTAAGCAACTAGTTAACTAAAATAAAAAAGAAATAATGAAATATAAGACAAAGCGACAAAGTCCTTCCATTAAATGTTTGTATTATGAGATTACAACTCATCATCACATATCAAAAATGTTATGCCCTTTCCCTTTCACACTTATCAGTTTCATTTCACTTTAGATTTAATAATATCATGAATTTAAATTAATGGACTAAGAAGCGTTCAATACCGCAAAATAAAATTCAATAAATAAATCAATCAATAAACGAATAAAAAGAACAACATTAATCACACAAATGACATGTTCAACCAATTAATAGTAATAATTGTTGAAACACAAAAAATGTCAAGTTTGCTGATAATGTATACTACCTTGTAAATATGTATCATAAGTGATATATCAAAACATTTACCTGTCTTCCATTTGAATGCCTTCTGTTTCTTTTTTACCTATATTAATTGTAACAAATGTACACTAATGTACACTAAATATGTAAATAATAAAATGATTTTGGAGATATCAGCTTGTGTAAATTGTGCATTCTAAAATAATTTTCTATAATATAAAAACAACGACTTGTGTTTAACTGTATCAAAATATATGCAATATGAAATATAACAATCGAAACAAATAAAAACGTGACAAGACAATTGTTATCAAATTGAAATAAAATATCCATTTTTTTATCTAAACGTTTGAAACAGTTCCACTATTATAATGTGTGTATGTGTGTGTGTGTGTGGGGGGGGTGTTAACTGACTGCCTAATTTAAAGAAAAATAAAAACATACCATTCGAGTTTGTTGCTTTAAATCTTCTGAATAATGCTATCGCAACAGCTACAATAATAAAAGCAACAGCGGATCCAACAACAGCACCAACTACTACACCAGAATTTAGATTGGGATTAGCTGAAATATATTTATTTATTTGAAGAACATCTTTGTTCGTCTTTGGATTGAATATAAAAAATAAATCAACACATCTGCTTCATCGATTCCATGGTAGTTTTATATCTTTATTAAATTGTCCAAAAAATTAACATTTACCAAATAGGGTTTTATTTTGTCTTTAAAATGTGACTGTATTTTGACACAATTTTAAAGTTTCTTTAAATATATAACAAACACCTTCTAAATTTTAATACGCCATCTGTACAAATTCCGGTAAATCATTCTTCATCAGAGACACTAGGGTCGAAAAGTGATAACAACTATTGGTTGTAAAGAGACCTAGCTTTCACATACATTTATGAACAAATCGAAATCATTCGTACAATAAGAATTTTAACATAAGTTAAAAATGTTCATTTTGATTATGATATCAGAAATTAATTTTTTTTTAAATTTAAATCAAATGTAAAAATTTATAATTACTGCGATCAGTTATGACTATGGAGGCTGAATTATTCCCAATGTAGTCAAACGTTTGCTATTTGTTAAACAACAAATTGGTTTATGGTTGGATTTTTAAGAAATAAAAGTGCTGATGTGGGTTCTTTAAATGCATTAAGTAAAGTAACATTGCTAAAGTCCTCACAATGTTTTTCGGATAAGTCATATTTTAAAAGCCGAAAAATGACCACATTCACATTTTAGATCTATCTGTTAAATTCACTCTCACCCAAGCCAATCTGCTATTGAACAATTTTTAGGTTTGCTGACAATAGTGCATAAAGTCTCAAAGTTTAAGGTGATTGGGCAATAGATCACCAGCGTTATTTATTACCTTACAACATAAGATGCTACAGTTATATCAATACTGTAAATGAATTTTGCCGTAAATTCGGAAATCCGTAATGCGTTTTTAATTTTACCTGTGGTTGAACAGCTGATGTTCATTCGAGAACTTTCTCCATAATTATTTCTAAAATATATGCTAAATACATATGCTCGTGATTCTTGTAAACCAACCACTGTATAGTGAATCGGATTATATAATCCTGGGTCTCTTAAATCATCAAAAATTTGTTCTACTCCATCTTCGTCTGAATAAACTACAGTAAATGTCTGATCATCACCATTATTAAACCCTGACGTCCATGTAAGAATAGCAGAGTTATAACTGATACATGTAGCGAGTAAACCGACAGGCGGTTCCGGTTTTCCTGTATCATAGATTCAGAGAGGTAAAATCTAAAACATTTATAACTTATAATATTTTTGTATATTTTCTTTATTTAGCAAAGTTTTATATTGACTAGGAGAGCTGATGTTAACATTTCAAAAATAAGTAATTTAATAGAAGAAAAGTTAACAAAATTTAAGGCATTTAGGTAAACAAGTACACCGATTTAATATGCTTTTGCTTTTATAAAACAGCACATTTGTAACTAAGAATACCAAACAATTTACGGCAAACAAAAACGGTAAGGATTGATTTAAAACATTGTTCATAAAATATAGCGACGGAAATAAAGTAGAATTGATAAGGAAATTGACTAAATAGGAAAGTATGTGAAAAACAACTCTGTAATTATAAAGCAGAGGTTTGTATTATTTCGTTTATTATTATTCTTTATGTTCGTATTGATAATAATTTTTACCAAATTCTTACATAATACAAACACTTGTTTCTGTAATGGCTGTTGAGGAGTAAACTTGTTAATTGCGTCGCATCTATATATTCCTGTATCTTCACATTTCGCCAATGGGAAGGTAAAATCCAACCTAAAACCACTGATCGATTTAATAATACTGCTGTTTGATATATAAGTTAAAGCCATCGTTGGTTGTGGAAATCCCTCTGCCAAACAAGTTATGGTTTGAGTTGAGTGTTCAGGTATCATAAAGTTGTTACCGTCACTGATCACCATATTTTTTACTTTTGCTGCATCTATAGTAGTATCATATACAAGATTTACTGAACTGGAAGAAATTTAACTTTTGCTATTACTAAATAAGTAATAATTAAAAAGGAGTTTTAATAAAGTATTAATAACAACAACAATAATAATAATAATAATAATTATTATTATTATTATTATTATTATTAATGTTGTTGTTGTTGTTACTTTTTTCTTTAGTACACCTCAAAATCGTGTTTGATTTCAATTTTTGTTGTAGCAACAGAATTTGTAATTAACGATTTTTCATTTCACAAAATAGTATCCATCACCCTAAAGTAATTGTGAAAATAAGTGATTTTAAACGCCCGTAATATATGACGTGTTTCAGTAATAAGGTAAATTTGGTTATTTGATACTAAATTTGATTTTGTTAAACAAATACGAATACATTTTAAATAATCTATATTTAACATTGATCATTCTACATAAAGTTCCTTAACAATCGATCACGAATATATGCACTAAAATTTGTTGATAACATCTCACATCTTACATGAAAAACGGGACTGAAAAACGACCCCAAAAACAGCATGAAGAAAAGAATAAATTTATTTAGTTCACAACAAAATACGAATTAAATTTTTTCTTTAAAATCCTAAAAACCATACATTTGATAAGGGGGTTTTATAATTGAATTTATACGTGAAATCTTGAATGTAGCAAATGACCGTCCAAAGTTCAATTCCAGTCTCCAACAGTTAAATATGCACTGAACTAGCTCTGTGATGAAATAAAAACGATTGATTCTAACGAAAGACACCTAAGGTCTTCACTTACAGTAGGGGTTTAGATGGTTTGTGGTATAAACATGTACAACTTTTAATCGGTTCAAAGTCTTTCCCAAGCCATACATAAGATTTTAAAATGTTTTATATTGCTTCCTCGCCTGGTTATAGCAATTCGGAAAATAGAGTGATTCACTGTGTTCCAGAATAATGAACTTGGGTAGCGGTATAGTTTTAACCTATAACTAAATATGATACAAAAAATAGACTCAGCTGACAATGTTTTGAATGGTTTGAATCACTAAAATGATAAAATGACCTTTCAGAAAGATAAATAGGAACTAAAAATAAGTTAATAAATGATTTTCTGAAATATGCAAATATGGCACATCAAAATTTAACAGGTATTTGTGTAATGTATTAACTAATACTGTTTGATACAGTCACAATATTTAACTTATATTGATATAGTCAGTTTATGGATACTGGTGGAAATTATAGTTCCCAGAAAACACTACATACTTTTCTTAAGCAAGCAGACAAGTTATGATACATGGGGTTTTTTTTTAAAAAGATCGAAGTTTAGGTATTTTGAGGAACTGATATCAATAAATGTACACAGGTACTTTAGATCAATTAATACAGGAATTAAGAAGTTAAACGGATAATTTGTGATCAAGATTAAAATAGTTTTTGTATTATGTTCACAAATTTTGAACCCATCAATCTTATGGTGCAAACTGCAGAGGGGGATCCAAATCTTTGGTGGTGGAAGACTTCAGTCATTGTGCTTGCCATAACTACTATTCAAGTTAATATATTTCTTCGGCTTCTTTTGCGAAGTAAATGTTTTTATTATCAATACTTACAAAAAATTGTGACAGAAACATCATTTGAATTCCGTGTCCCAACTGCATTATAAGCTTGACATTTATATGTTCCTGTCTGTGTTCTCTGTATACTACTTATTTTCAGAGTATCACCTTGTATGGCATTCTGGTTTGGTCTGATCCATTTATAACTACATGTTGGTTTACATGTAGCAGAACATTTAATGGGTCCGAGTCGAAATGTCTCATTTACAATGTAGTTATTGGTGGATGGTGTCAAAGTAACCGGATCAGGTCCATCTAGATAAAGATTAAAGGTAATGACCTCTGAATTAAAAAAAATGTGATAATAATTTTCCATATTTTTTTCAAATAAATCCGACATCTTATTCCCGCAACGCGGTCGTTTTAAGCGTTTTAATTTGGATTTTTTTCTATTTCTGTTAACTACAAAATCTTTTTTCCATAGTTCTTAATTTCTTTTTCTGAAGTCGGATATGCTAATACGTAAGTACAAATGAATGTATTTTTGTTAAAGTATTTAATTTATTTATGCATTTATATTAAAAAGGCAAGGAATAATGAAGCACCTTAGAAATACTTACAATCAACAACTACTGATATCTTTGATCCAGATAAACTTCCATGGCTGTTACGTGCGGTACATTTGAAGTCCCCTTCTTGTGTCCTTCGTATAGCACTGATCGTCAGGTTTTTACCATTGTAATCGGACTGTCCAGGTCTGGTCCATACAAAGTTACATATAGGATTACAGTCTGATACACACTGTATTGGTCCTAGATTTTCTCCTTCATTTCTTGTATATGATGTAATTCCCGGTTGATAGGATACATTAGATGGACCATCTACATAAACAAATTGAAAGCATACATAACAATTATCAGACATGATCATACCAATTTTACATAGACGCTAAATATGCTAAAATAAAATTTTGTTTAATATTAATTTTATACTTCCACAAACTATGCTTTATGTCTTTTTAAAATCTAAACATAAGCTTTCTTTTAATCGACTAATTTTTAAAAATGTTAAATAAACTTTGGACATGATTATAACTAATACAAAGCAACATTTTTATTTCACGGTTTCAACATATTAGCAGCCTTATTTCAAATTGTTTGATGCGCCAAATAGTAAATAGTAAATGAAATATCACAAGTGTTTATCAAACTTGCAAACAAAAGTAGATAATTCTTTTAAATCAGGTATTGTTTACAAGATCGGTATTTTGAAAAACACCTTGTTTTGTTTTTGAAACCATGTCCAAAGTTCAATATATAACGAACATAATTGTTCAGAACAGAATTAAGAATTATCTGTCATAATAGAGCAAACATACCAGTCCTAGTCCATATCACAATCCCAAAAACAAAGTAAAAAATTTGCAAACTGGCAAAATATGTTATACACGTGGACTTCCATCAAGTGAGAGAGACCGGGTGCTAAGGAATAAGGAATTAAAGTTGTGAATTAGTGCAAAATAGATTAATCGAACACGTGACACGAAAACAGCATTATTTGAAAATGAAAAATCTTTAAATTTAATGTAAAGAAACTTAGCTATAATTATTGTCTCCTTTATGAATGTTTTTTTTTCTATGACAGTTTATGACCATGCAGAAAACAACGACTCTTCATTTAAAACGTTTGGAAAAAACCCTTAAAATGTATTTGTGTTTAATCTTCATCAAAATATTAAGAAAGGTTCTTGGCATTTAGTTACAATAATGTCAGGAAACTATTTTTAATGTTTTTATGTATTGACGTAAAATGTACTGTCCAATAAGTAATGAGATTGTACTACAATGCTATTACGCATTCGACTATTTCTTCGATGGTGATACGGTCAGATAGCTCCATTCAGAAACTTTTCAACATTATAAACAAGTTCATTTAGTTCAACATAGTTTCAAAATTATAGCCATTTCTTCAAAGCCAACCGTTAACCACTGTTGTAAAATGGTCGGAAACGGATTAAGAATTTTGAAGATATTAGAGCTCATGTAAAAGTAGGCACAAAACTTCGGCATACGGTAATACTGGTATTTACTTAATTGGGGGAGTTTATGGGTCTGATAAGGTATCTAATGAAACAATTCGTAGGTTGAAAATGGAATTTTTTTTTAACTGTATCAGGCAAGGCATTTGTTTAAAAAGCTAGGGGGAAAATTAAAATTGACAAAATATTTCCTTTTTTAATATTGCTTAAGCTGTTTGCATATCGCTATCACGGGTGCATTTCATTTTAAAGCGTTTTTCAAAAGTACGAAGAACAAAAAAAAAAAAAAAAAAAAAAAAAAAAAAAAAAAAAAAAAAAACAGGTACGATTACATACCGCTAATCGATAGCTAAAATGATTTGCAAACATCGCTATAGATGATAAAAATGAGAAAATATGGTTAACTAAATACTGTAGAGTGCTTGTACAGCAAAAAGAAGCATGAGCACAAAAAAATGACAATTCGTCTCATGTAATTATACTACCGTACAAATTTCGTTGCTGAATGGCAGAAATGTTTCAGCTCGGTAATGCCGAGATGTTGTACTATAAAGCACGTGGAATGTTTTGTTAAACGACAAACTGTGTTAGGATTTAGGCATGTTCATCTTTTATTATGCTCCATTGCATACAACTGAGATTGTGAAGCAATTTTCAAAGTCAGAGTAGGTTACAGTCTTGCCATAGCTACCATAGTCTTATTTTTAAACCTTAAACATCCGTATCTAAATTATTAACTGCAGCGAGATTACTATGAAGCGGTTTAATATTCATTTCACAATTTGTGTCGAATGCTTTTGAGACATCGTACAATAAACATTCCGTGTAAAACAAACCCCGTATATTTGGCTAAATATTATCATGCTTTTGCCTGATTTGTTTCCATGTTTAAAGCGGTTGTTGTCATCTCTGCCTAAATCATATATCAATTTTCGATGGTGATACGGTCAGATAGCTCCATTCAGAAACTTTTCAACATTATAAACAAGTTCATTTAGTTCAACATAGTTTCAAAATTATAGCCATTTCTTCAAAGCCAACCGTTAACCACTGTTGTAAAATGGTCGGAAACGGATTAAGAATTTTGAAGATATTAGAGCTCATGTAAAAGTAGGCACAAAACTTCGGCATACGGTAATACTGGTATTTACTTAATTGGGGGAGTTTATGGGTCTGATAAGGTATCTAATGAAACAATTCGTAGGTTGAAAATGGAATTTTTTTTTAACTGTATCAGGCAAGGCATTTGTTTAAAAAGCTAGGGGAAAAAATTAAAATTGACAAAATATTTCCTTTTTTAATATTGCTTAAGCTGTTTGCATATCGCTATCACGGGTGCATTTCATTTTAAAGCGTTTTTCAAAAGTACGAAGAACAAAAAAAAAAAAAAAAAAAAAAAAAAAAAAAAAAAAAAAAAAAAAAAAAAAAAAAAAGGTACGATTACATACCGCTAATCGATAGCTAAAATGATTTGCAAACATCGCTATAGATGATAAAAATGAGAAAATATGGTTAACTAAATACTGTAGAGTGCTTGTACAGCAAAAAGAAGCATGAGCACAAAAAAATGACAATTCGTCTCATGTAATTATACTACCGTACAAATTTCGTTGCTGAATGGCAGAAATGTTTCAGCTCGGTAATGCCGAGATGTTGTACTATAAAGCACGTGGAATGTTTTGTTAAACGACAAACTGTGTTAGGATTTAGGCATGTTCATCTTTTATTATGCTCCATTGCATACAACTGAGATTGTGAAGCAATTTTCAAAGTCAGAGTAGGTTACAGTCTTGCCATAGCTACCATAGTCTTTTTTTAAACCTTAAACATCCGTATCTAAATTATTAACTGCAGCGAGATTACTATGAAGCGGTTTAATATTCATTTCACAATTTGTGTCGAATGCTTCTGAGACATCGTACAATAAACATTCCGTGTAAAACAAACCCCGTATATTTGGCTAAATATTATCATGCTTTTGCCTGATTTGTTTCCATGTTTAAAGCGGTTGTTGTCATCTCTGCCTAAATCATATATCAATTTTCCTTAAATATGTTCTTAAAGAGCCCTTTAAGGTCCCTTAAAGATCCTTAAAGATGGAATGACTTTAATGAGGCTTTAATGCCTCTGTAAGGATCTTTAAGGACATATTTAAGGATCCTTAAAGGAGGGGGTTGGTCTTGTGTGTACTCTGATCATAAAAGAGACCTGAATGCCAGTAGTAACAAATTACAAATATGCAGGAAAACAGACAAAATGACTTAAAACTGAACCTTGGTAGTAAAAAAAAAACCGTGATTCGTAAGCGTTTTTAGAACACTAAGCTTCTTTGAAAGTTTTGCTGCATCTTGTACGAATCTTTATCAAAAAAATAGTTTTTAAAAAAGTAGCTGGTTCTTCGTACACTACATCGAAAAACAAGGTTATAAATTTTATATGTCACTGTAACCAAAAGTGCAAACCTCTAATTATTTTTGCACGTCAGCTGAGTCTAAGTTGAACAGAATTAAACCCAAATGGTATATCGGGATCTCTTCTTTTTATGTAATTATTTACGAGAAGGGTGAAATAGCTAGCGAAAAGGTTCTTACATTCTAATTGTACCAAACCTGACTATTTCTTTGATGTAAGTTCGCGTGTGTAACTAAATTTGCCATTTTTAAAGTGTTTATTACTTTTTTTATTTATTGCTTTAAGACTTCCACTGAAGTGTCTGTGTTTTATTTATTATCATGTCATTCTAAACGACGTCCCAGTTACAAGTTTTATTCCTGTAGAGTAATCCATATCAATAATTGGTCTAATACGTAATATGATGTCAGGAAATATTTGGAAAAAAATAGTCCTTATTTAATTTCTGCAGACCGCTTTTAAAATGATGTATTTAAGTTAACAAAGTGTTAGCTTTTGCTATTTATAGTCATAAAACGTTTTTTGAATTTCATACGTATGTGTCTAGTTTAATTCAATTGGTTTGAAAAAGACTTGTCACACACACACACACACACACACACACACACACACACACACACACACACGAAAACTCTATCAGCAGAAATGCTTTCATAAATTAAACTTTTTAGCTTTTTTAAATAATCGTGATTTTTTCTTTCATACCAAATATATAACATTTGACAACGTTTATGTTATGTTTTCTTCAACATTTTTCTCGTCAGTTTAGCTTCAACACTTTTTTGCAAATTGTTCCCAGTTAATTCAAATAACAAGACTGCAATGCAATGCCGTCTATATCGTTTAAAGATCTAAATGCTTCCATGACCAAAAATATAAAAAATAAACTATACAAATCAACCCAATATATTCTGCTATTAACATTATATATTGCTACCAAAGAGTTTGCACTTAACATTAAAAACAGATATTTGTTGTTTTCTGAAAGCTATGCAGATTGCTTTGAAATGAACTCGGTACATCTTGTAAATTTAAACCATGCACTCATCATTTAATAGTTAAAAAGTGGATTAAAAAACTAATTTGGTTTATTTCTTCATGTTTTGACCCTTTATTTTACAAAATCTTGACAATTTGTGATGAATTACATTTCCATTCAAACTATCATCTATCTACAAGAGAATGTGAACTGTTAAGCACAATGAACATATTCTACAAGGCATGGTCTCGACCTCTAATAGAAGTCTCTTTTCAATATCTGATCCAATTCCTCGGGCCATTCAGTCAACGAAGCATCATTACAACATAAGATTATTGTATTACAAATAAATTATTCAGATATTAACATAATTGATATGTAAAGTTAACAATAAGTGACATCGATGTTAATTTGGTTTGGCAGGGCTGTATATATATTGATCTAGAATATAATAATGTGAAGTAAAAGTATCTTTGCGCAATGAAAAAATATTACTTATTGTAATATGTAACGTAATAACAGAAACGGCAACTTAAGCAACTTGTAAATTTAGTTGAAAATCTTTTGATTTATAAAAGATAAAGAGTAATATTTCAAATTTCTGATATGTCTGTAGAATAATTGAGAGATATAAGGTGAAAATAAGGTTTTTTTTTTTTATCGAAAATGTATTGATGTTTTACAGTTTAAATAAATTATGAGATTTGTGAAACGTAATATCTTTAGATATGATAAAGATATAATTTCCGAAATGTGCACATCTGGCACATCAAAATTTAACTGGTATTTGTATTATATATATAACTATTTTAACCAATGCACTTAAAATAAAAAAGTTTTAAAGTATTTGATTAAAAAGATCAAATAAAACCACATTTTAATTGATCTAACATATTGTATCTTTTCTAATCGTTTTACAGTTGAAGATTAAAATATCTTCTAGAACAGGCACAGGAATGCAGATAAAAATTAATTGGTAAAAATTAGGAAAATTGAAGTAGAAGATAATTTCTACACTTTTGATATCTATGGTTGGATAAAACCGTTGTTGACATTTTGATATGATAAAATGGACGTTGTTGAGTAATCACCAAATAATTATATATATATATATATATATATATATATATATTGAACAAAAAGGACATCTGATAGACCCAAGATTTAAAACAAATTTCATAATCAAAGCTTTAAACATTATTCTGGAAGAAAACACATTTTATTTCCAAGGCAAGAACTACAGACAAATCAAAGGGACCGCAAGTGGAACAAAAATCGCACCAACATATGCAAATCTGGTTATCTGTTTTCTAAACAGAAAACGTAATTTATTTCATAACTTGTCCAACATTCCTTGTGGGGAAAATTACATAGGACAATTTTGTAATAGTTTAAATGAAGGTGTCCGCGTAAATAATCAGCAAATTCGCCAGTCGGAAACCAGGCAAATACCTCTTAGTGAACATTTGGAACTCTGTGGACAAAATAAATTCACAATAATGACCTTTTACAAAAGAAAATGTAGAATTCAGAAAACAAATAGAATCAAATTTTATTCGGATTTTTAAACCCAAATTAAATGAACGCTAACTGTAAATAAGAATTCAAAACATTGACGTCATAATCGAAAGTATGTGATAGAAAGATAATAGCATGACGTCAAAATGCAAAACACGTGTTTTTCTATAGCAACTTCATCATTCTTGAAAAGTCCCATAAGGGATAAAAGCGATAGAAAAATTGTAAAAGATTTTTTAAATGTTAATCTAGGTCGAATTTTGTTATTATATATATATATATATAGTGTTAGATATACCTAATTATTGGGTCAACCGTCATTCCAAGACCCGTGCTATTGGGTCTTTGAAAAGACCCAATAATCTAACGACCCAATAGTCAAGTATTGATAGAATGGCGCAAAATTCAAAAATAAAATTAATGTCTAACATTTTATACCGCATTATTGGGTCCAAAAATTCACCCCACCGACGACCTCCTGGAAAATGCAGTTTTGTATATATAACATATAACTTTTCGGTAATCTTCGGAAATTCTCGGCAACCGATCGTCCAATCAGCACACAGAAAAAGTTTGCCGGAATGAGCAAACATGGCTTCCCCCATACAGTCGCCTCGGAGTACTAGATCAAATGACATAATGATGCTGTGTATGTATTTTTTTTAGATTTCTTTGTAACACCCTGTTTATTTAATCGCTGCTCGAAGTCATCAAATACCACAAAGAAACGTTTATTAAGTTGTATACAAGAGCTACTATGTTGTCTACCCAATGTTACGACCCAACAGCGACAAATATACATATATATTTTAGTAAATTAATATGATCATAAATACCTCACGTGTACATTTCAGAACAGCCGGGTAACTGTTTCAGACAACAATCATCTAATCACTTGGAGCTTAAATTTCGTCAGTGGTGCTCGCCCAGTGTGTAAATCGTGATTTATGTATGCCCGTCTTGCTAAGTTCGTGGACCTAACAGTTGATGCAAAATGTTATTGTCATTCATAACTAAATGATCAAAAGTATCTAAATTTTAAAGCTCTTGGCACTTCCCTTTTAAAAGCAGAAATAACACTGTAATTTTTACTATAATACAGAAAAATTCGTTTGTTGTCTCAAGATCACGAGATCAGACTTGATCAATTCAATAGCTGGAAAACTTTTTTTTATTTTTTTAAATTATGTTTTAGATATTCCGTTTTAGACTTACAATGCATTTTGAATGATGAAATAAATATGAATTCTAAAATTAACTTATCTTGAATGAAAGAAAACGACACATTAAATGGTCAGTGTGAGATAGAGGATGAACATGGGATTGATTATACAACTATACACATGCCCTACTATTTTGGAAGGTCTCGGTGGTAAAACACTTATTTTGAGAAAATGATAATTATGATTTAGCATGTTTAGATCACCCTTTTTTCATTAAAACAGTTTCAACATTCTGAAATTAAAAAGAACAAGTAAGAAAACCTGACAGCAAAGACTGTTTGCAAAATAAAAGAAGAAAAAAACCTAGTGGGTTTTGATATGAAATATGTTAGTAAGATTAAAGCTATGTAGTACATATCTATATACATGTACATGAAATAAGCACTATCTCAAACAACTTAAATTGCTAATGCTTATTATCATATACTTAGTACTAAATACATAATTTCTTAATACCTTGATATGGCTAATTCATATCTGCAGATTGAAATCGATATCAGACTAGCTACTTGGAACAAAGTTATCCTTTCATAACTTCTCAGATCTAATTAAAGGTTCGCCAAGCTGAGGCGGAATATGTTATTGTAGCAGAACATTGTTTACATAATTGCCATTGGGAGTGAAAGAGTAATGGATTTGTTAGCGAGTAGGTGTTTTGAGCTAGATGGGCAAATAAAAGAAATATGGCTACACATACGTTTGTAGAGAGTATGAGAAACCCGAATACTCTCACATATGAACTGTTTTGAGAAGAAATACATTTTCATGTAACTTATACAAGTTGAAATTTTGTAATTTTTTGTCATACGTACTGTAGTCAAATGTTTATAAAACATGGTGAAAAATTAGGTATATAATACAAACAGAATAAAAACCGCCCTCAATCTGATTTTGGGGTCTCGGTCTGATATGGAATATGATACGGATTTCACCTTGCATTATTCTGTATAAATTGTTCACTGAGTATAATTGTTGATTACAACTTTACCATATTGAGCATCAGTTGATCACATCATATCGTGATCTATTGTTATGGTAATGTGTAAACATGGTCTCAAGTCACTTGAAGTCAGATAAATCATCTGACAAGTACCATGTATTACTTGTGTCACCATTGTATTTCACTTAGTTGTGGCAAAAATGGCAAAGACATGCAGTAAAGCTTTTTCAACCCTTTTTGAGCAGAAACTTGATTCAGGCACATCCTTGAAATAGGGTCAGACAAGTAAGTGCCCATATTCTATTGTCTAAAACTAAATCCCAGATCTTGACCAAATATTGATTTTTCAGGATGATGTCAGGCACAATAATGAGAAAAGGTGATAACATATGCTTCTAAAGAAGAGACAACCAATCTGTCAAATTCTAAATGGCATAGCAGTATGTGAGGTGGTGAAGTTATTGAGGGGCAATAAATCAAAGTTTTACTGTTTACACACAATTAATCATGATTGACACTACATGCATATAATATGTAATGTTTCATTGTATAATGTGTTTTTCATGTAAGTGACTTACATATGAATCACGAAACACTAAAAAGTCCTTTCTTAATTTTTTTCAGGATACAGTGTTTTTACAAGTCATTTCAAAAAGGAGATTTTCTGCAGTAAAGTGCAGGTGATTTACTTTGTAAAGACGAGGATGACTTGTGAGAAGAAAAGTACTTGCGGAATCAAAGAAATTCCTTGTATCAAAGATGATTCATATATTTTTATCCAACATGCTTCATATATATCATTTTAAATACAATGATAAAACTATGTGGTAATTATATTTTATGTATATATCTGTATATGTGAGTTTAGCTTGGTGTTGACGAATTTAAAAAGGGGTGTTGTCATTTTTTGGTCATTATCAGCATTGGTTAAGGAATGGAAGGAAGTGTTTAAGTTCACCAGACTGACATTTATTGTTTAGCTATATGTACTTTGATGATTTTAAAGATCTATGAAATATTTGAAAGTCTACCTTATTATAGATGGCTCCTGCCCTAAATATGTGATTTTTTTGGTACTTTGTATAGATCTATTAGGCTTATTGTCCAGCTTTGATGAAATTTTGTACACTGATACAATTTTCTATGCATATCTTCATGGTTGCATTACTATTATTTTTTAGCTTTTATGGTATTTTATTCCTATTCAAGATTATTTCACTCATATCAGAGTAGCCACTTTTTGGGGGGAGAAAACTGAAATGCCACCTATTGCAGACTTTTAGCACGTGAATAATTTGTCCTCGCAGAGGCTTGGATTGAGCATTAATATTTTTAATTTCACATTCACAAAAACATGCTTATAAGTAGTAACTAAGTGGTGTAACTTATTGAAGTTATTAAATTGGAGTTATTGATTTTGATAACTTGCACTTGTATGTTATTTGAAAAACATATTAAAATGATCAGTGCAGACCATAGTAAACTGAATACTTTCTTGGACTAGTGATTATTAATATGAAAACATTAGCTGTGTCTAAATGTGCTATTTTTTGTTAAAAAGGCTTAAGACCTAAAACAAAAAAGGCAAAAAATAATGCACCTTAATGTCATAAAAATTAAAAGCTATGAAATCAATTCTTCTGTAAACTCTTAATTGTGAATATAGATTTGATGCAAATTGCAATCTACACTTGGTGTCATTCACATTTTGGGTGCGTTATAACCCTTATCATATACATATACTTGTATACAGTGTCACTGACTGTTATACAAATTTGATGCAGGGGTAGGTGGTTCCATTTTCTCACAGTTCTTAGGCAGTGTTTTAATTTTTTCTGTTCTCTTAAATCATTCCACACCAGTAACTGGTAAGTAACAGATGTATTACCATGGAGTTAAATTATTGCTGAATATTGACTTGTTTTGTTGTGTTTTTCACTGTCCTGACCAACCTTCTTATGTATCTGAATTCTAAGTTTACATGTGTGCTAATTTCAAATTAAACCACAAAAATGTTTAACTTGGTTAATACTTTTGAAAGGTTACAAATATTCAAGCATATTACTGGCTTGATTGAAATTTCTATTTTGTGCTTGCAGCATTGATGCTACCAACATGTTTGGAAGGACAGGTTCCTTAGTAAATGACTGTCACAAAATTGTCAACTGTACAGTTAAAAAAAGTAGTGATGGATGGAAGATGTCATCTAGTCAATTTTTGCCAAAGCAGATATTGACAGTGCTCTATTGATAACAGTGATGCACAAATCTTTGGTGGAAGAAGGTAAATAATCTTTATCTCAAATTGAGGAAGATGCATAGACAAGATTATAGCTCAGTGTTTCTTGTTGATATTAATGCCAAATCATTTGGTAGAGTGTTATGCTTTAAAAGGGAGAGTTTTTTTTATTCTTTTTTCTTTGTTGATACAGTGTCAGTTTCTGTACCACAAGATTTTGTTTAGCTCAACAGCTTAAGCCAGCTGAGCATACGGTTTTTCGTAGTGTGCATTTGTCCACCTGTGTGTGCATATGTAAACAATAATCATCTTCTCTGAAACTATTTGGACACATTTAACCAAATTTGGTGAGGAATATCCTTGGTTGATGCTGATTAAAAATTGTGTCGAGCATAATAATCCTAAATTCAAGATATATAAATAGAAAAATAGAAAAACACAAAACAGTTATCACAAATTCATTTATAAACTGAATTTGTCCATAGACAGTGCATAGATAGATAGATGTTTAATATATATATATACAGGAAGAACTTGACCTGCCTTACTTGTATTGGATTCCAAAACTTCACAAAAATCCATACAAGGAAAGATATATAGCAGGTTCCTCTAAATGTACTACTAAATCATTATCAGTAATTCTAACACAAATTTTGACAGTCGTCAAAGATGGCCTTCAGACTTATTCAGATAAAGTCTATTCTACATCTGGCATCAACCAAATGTGGATTCTCAAAAATTCTAAAGAACTACTTGACCATTTTGTCTCTAATACTCTATCTTCGGTAAAAAGTATAAAAACTTTTGATTTTTCTACCCTTTACACCACTATCCCTCATGCTAAATTGAAAGAACGTCTAAAACAAATCATTCACTTTTCATTCTTTTACAAAAATGGTAACCCAAGATATAAATATCTAGTGCTCAACAGGGATTCTGGTTATTTTGTAAAACACCATACAGACTGCAAACAAAAATATACTGAAGATACCATCAACAAAATGTTAGAGTTTTTGATAGACAACATATTTGTTGTGTTTGGCAATATTGTCTTTCAACAAACAATCGGTATACCAATGGGCACAAACTGTGCACCTTTGCTTGCTGATTTGTTTCTTTATTCATATGAATCAGAATTTTTACAGAACCTTGTCAAATCTGGAAAAAAGACTGACGCTAAATCATTCAACTACACATACAGATATATAGATGACGTTCTTTCTCTAAATAATCACAAATTTGGAGAATATGTGAATGTCATCTATCCAAGTGAGCTTGAAATAAAAGACACGACAGATTCTCCATGTTCTGCTTCATATTTGGACTTATACCTCAATTATGACACCCATGAAAGGTTACATCTAAAGCTATACGACAAACGTGATGACTTCAATTTTTCTATTGTCAACTTTCCGTTTCTTTGCAGTAAAATCCCTGCTTCTCCTGCGTATGGTGTATATGTTTTGCAGTTAATACGGTACGGTAGAGCTTGTTCCCACTATGGGAACTTTCTGCAACGAAGCAAATTACTTACAATTAAATTGTTGACACAAGGATATTGCAAGCCTAGGCTAATCAGGGCCCTTAAAAAGTTTTATGGCCGTCATCACAATATTGTTGATAAGTATGTAGTCACTGTATCCCAACTTATACTGGATATATTTGACTTACCATAGTTCTTTCTTCCTTTCATTCTCAAAATTGACTTGCACGTGACGGGTGTAGCTAGCTAAACAGGAGGTGCTTACCCTTCCGGAGCACCCGGCCTCACTTCCTTGATGAAAGTTCACGTGTATCGCATATTTTGCCAGTTTGCAAAGTTTTTACTTTGTTTTTGGGATTGTGATATGGACAAGGACTGGTATGTTTGTTTTATTTATATGTAACCGGTTTTTCCTAGAAATGTTCTTTTGACCAAATTTTAACATATAATGCAAATAAGGTGTTATTTGAAGCCAGTTTTTTTGGAAAATCTTTTCTAATAAAATTGATGGACAGAATTTACAGTAATCAAACTTGATCATGAAGATCCTCAGTTAATGCAGATTGAAATTGTGTCTGGTATGGCTGTCTAAAATTTGAATTTAAACTTAAATGATATGCCAGTTGAGCAATATAGACTTTGTTGGGCCTCTTGTTTTTTCAGGGGTAAATTGTTCGTTTATTGGTTTGTTTATTCCTACAGATTGTGTCCATTCCCCATTTATTGAGGTTATTCAAAATAAATCTGGTAAGCACAAATGTTCATCATAAAGTGAGGATGTGTCATGTGACACATTTAGATTTATAAGTCAAAGTCACAAGGTCTTAATGTTTTTGGAGCATGTGTCTGTTAACTGTTTTTCTTTTAACCTACATTTCTCAAATTTGATTATTTTTAAATTTTTGATGATTAAAAGACTTTCTTTCCAAACTAAACACATGAGAATAAATTTGCAGAGCCCTGATTGTTTTATATGAAAGGAAAATTGTAATCGAGTTATATGTATATTCTTAACTTTTTTAAGTTGGGTCCATGATGGCCGGGTAGTTTGGTTTGTGTTACTAATAAATGGGTCATGAGGTCTTTCAGCACTGGGGTTGTGGGTTTGAATCTGATCCATGCCTTTTCTGAGAAAGACTGTGGGTCTGTGGTATAATTGGGGTACTCCGACTTCCTCTACCATAAAAAGTGACTTCCCTTATACAAGTGAAATAATCTTGAAAGGATGTAAAACAACAATGAAAAAGAAACTTATAAATGTATTCAAGATAAATCCAATTCTGTTATACCTAATAAAAGTGATGAACAGTTATGTTATCGCAAGTCTGATAGGCTCACTGAGTATGTTTTGGAAGTATTCAGGTTTTTACCATTATTAGACAGGCCAGAATGTGACTGTCATTGCTCAGCGCAATTTCATTTGGTAAATATTCTACATTTATGGCTGGTTACAGAGATAAGCATGAGCTGGGGTTGGGGAGGGGGGTTTAGGTAGCATTGTAATCTTTGATTATTATTCATGTTTATCTCTTTTCAGTACTGTAATACTTGATTACTTTATTTACAGAATAACAACAATGAAAGAGATGCCACGATTTCAAATGAAATAGATTTCTGTAATTGTGGGTAATATAGACAGTCCTTGTAAAAAATGCAAAAAGGGAAATTTCGAACTATAGTATATCCTTTGTTTGACACCCTTTCGGTGAAAGGGAGGGGGGCAAACATTTTGAACGATTAACTTTTAAATGACCAGAAACGATTTTTATTTTATAGTCACAGTGACCTCGACCTTTGGCCTAGTGATACAAAGTGAGCTCTTGTCATAAGCTATCTGTGTGCCAAATGTCATTAACAAATCTTGAACGGTTAACATTTAAATGACCAGAAATTGATTTTATATTTATAGTCATTGTAACCTGGACCTTTGTTCTAGTGACCCAAAATAAATCCCAAGCGATCACTTGTCATAAGAAAACTCTGTGCCGAGATTCATTAAAAAATCTTGAACGGTTAACCTTTCAATGACCTGAAACCGATTTTCTATTTATAGTCACAGTGACCTTGACCTTTGGCTAAGTGACCCAAAAATCAATCCCAAGCGAGCTCTTGTCATAAGTTACCTCTTCAATGTTTCATTACAAACCCTTTTTAACAACTGAAGTTATTGCACGGAAACCAAACGTGACGAACGGAATGACAGACAGACGGACAGACATACAAAACTATCTTAATGCCCGCCCTTTCGGTTAATTCGGTGAAAACGGGGGACAAATATATGAAGTGGAACATTATATAATTATGTTGTCATTACGCTTTACATCATTTAATTATGTCGACATGACTCGATACATTATATGATTATGTCGACATGACTCGATACATCATGATAATGTCGACATGAAGTGATGCATTTTATGATTGTGTTGGCATGGCGCGATACATTATATGATAAAGTCGATATGACGCGATGCATTATATGATTATCTCGACATGTTCCGATGAATTATATCATAAAGTCGATATGTCGAGAATAAATTATACATTTATGTCGATATATCGCGATATATTGCTATAGTAAAACAGTATTTTCATTATTCCGACATGTGGTTATATATAATACCGTTTGGTCGGCATAATGTAATGCATTATATTGTTATTATTATAATTATTTTTATTTATTTTTTTTATTATTGTTATTATTATTATTTTTTTTTTTTTGAGGTGCAATATTTCGACATGTCCTGATATATGTTATTTAGATGCAGATAAAAACGCGTAAATTTTATCCTTATGCTGGTATGTCGTGATAAATTATTACCTCATATCGGCACTACTCGATAAAAATATTATTTTGTCGGCGTGAAACTATATAATTTTTACCGCATGTCTTGATGCATATTATATATACGGTTGGGATGTCACGATGAATTATATGATTTTGTAGGCATGTAACAAAAGATTATATAATTGTGTCGCGATGTTTTATATAATTTTGCCGGCATGGCGCAACACATTATATAATTTTGTTGCTTTTATTTTCATTAATTAATTCCGTGAACATCAGACCCTTGCATAAACTTAATTGGGGCAACATCATGCCGTGATGCATTATATAATTTTGTTTACAAAGCGCGATTTATTATATTATTTCTTGGACATATCGCAATGTATTATTTACTTTTGTCGACATGTCGATATACATTATATAATTTTGTCTGCATGTCATAATAAATTATCCAATTTTATTGGCATGTCGCGAAAAATTTTATCATCATGTAATTTTGTCGGCTTGTGGCGATGCGTTATATAATTCTGTTTGTATTTTATTATTGTTTTAGTATGTCGCCATTCTTTTCATAATTTTGTCGGGATGTGGCAATGCATTATAAATTTATCGGCACATAGTTATACATAAATTAATTTCCTCGTCTTGTTGCGATACATAATATAATTTTGTCGGTAAATAAACGCATTATGCAATTTATCGGCATATCCCGATGGATTATATTATTTTGTCGGCATGTCGCGACAAATCATATGAATTATTTAGCATTTATACAATGATCTAAATAATTTTGTCAGCATGTCGCAAAACTGATTTTAATTTATCGGCTTGTTGCGATGCATTTTATAATTTTGTGTAAATCGCGATGCATTTTATAATTTTTCTTAACAATGTGTAATTTTTTCGGCATGCCATTACGTATTTTATAATTTTATTGCCATGTCGTGGTACATTATATAATTTTGTTGCCATGTCGCGATGCGTTATATAATTCTGTCTGTATGTCGCGATGCACTATAGAAATTTGTCGGTTTATCACGATACATTATATAATTTCGGCGAAATGTCGTTTTACGTTGTAATTAGATGTTTTTGGTGGTTTCTGGCACACAACCCCTACTGGGATCCCTTTGTTATGATTAAATCACTTTATTGTTTGAGGGATTGTTCCTCACTTCATTCTATTGTTAAAGGGATTAGTCCTCACATTATATACGAAATGACCTACTGTGAGCATTACGTATTCATACCAATTTACTAGAGATTTTGTAGATATTAAAGCATTTTACATTCTACTATAAAAGGGATTAGACCTTGTCCTATTGTGACTATTATACATTTCTGTTAATTAACCAAAGGTTATGTAATCTTTGATAAAAACACTTATAATACTCCCACAGAACTCTGAAAATAAATTTAAAAAAAAATCAAGTCAAATGCTTAAGCAGTTGTAGAAATAGATAGTGCTATATATGTATATATATAAATATATATCACATCACATATTTTTGATGATAATTTTACTAAGAAAAAGCCAATCAAAATGCCTGACGCATTTTTGATGAATAGTCTAATCTTCACTTATGCACATGAAATTTTGAACTTGTGTGCAGAGTTGACTTTAGAAAATTGCTATGCCTGCAAACTTGACGACCCCAGTCAAGACCAGCATGACTGCATAATATACACGAATCACGATAGGTATGCAATATATTTCGACTGTGCAATTTTAAAAATAAATCATGAAAAAATAAAAACGACATGGGAACAAGCAGTAACTCTTACTAGTATTCATAAAACTGAAATACAAAATTTCAAACACGCTTTTAACTAGGATTGGCAGTCACATGAAACCAGCAACTGCTATCGTGACATTAGTGAGAAAATTGCACAGGCAGCGGAAATTTTAAGTCTCTTAAATTAGCAATAGTTCTTTACATTGATGAACACGGATGTTGACTGAAGAAGATAAAGAGAAGGTTACTACTACATGGAAAAATACAGCAGAACATTTCAGAAGATATTCATTGTGTTGGTTGAAATATTCAATTTTTAAAATCATTTGGATCATATGACAAAATAGACGACACTGAAAATAGTCAGACGAATGAAGAAGAAAAACAGATAAATGATATTTACTCTCCATCTCGAGCCGGTGCATATTTTGGACCAGACAAAGTATACAAAGTGTTAAGATCACAAGGAAAAACTAAACCCGGTCGCTATAAGATTAGAAAATATCTACAAAATCAAGACGATTACAGCCTTCAAAAGCCGGTAAAACGAAAATTTAAAAGAGCAAAAGTTATTGTATCGGGCAAGCTCGAAGAATTTGACGCAGATCTTATGGACGTGCAAGCATTAGCCAAAGACAACGATAACACAAAATATCTTTTAATTGTCATAGATGACTTTACAAAGTACTTATTTGTGGAACCCATACAGAATAAAACTGCCAAGGAAGTCGTTAAGGCATTACAAAAAGTATTCGAAAAAGCGAAACCAAAAAAGCTGAGAACGGATGGAGGCTCAAAATTTGATATAATGAAATGGAGATATATCAGTTAAGATTATTTCTATTATATCGAAACACCACCATCTATAGGAGCAATGGTGTGAAACATCTGTCAAGAATCTATCACTTATATCGAGACTTCACCAGCTACAGACATATGTTACAGGATGTGGTGGAGGACTTGTCAGCTTCACATGGAATTGTAATTGTTAGTGCTGTGTCACTACAACTGGAGTTGAATCTGCACTTTCAGCTGAGTAATCTTAATTTTGTTTAAATCTTTAAGAGGGACAAAATCATATAATTTTGAATATTTGTGAAAAAAAAAATTCAAAGTTTCGAATACTTAAGACTAGACCAGTTCTAGAACAAAGTCAGAAGAACTGGTCACATGTCAGTATCTATTGAATTTTTGATGAAGTAAAACATATAGCTCAGTTGGTAGGATGTAGAACTCCAGATCCAGTTGTTAAGAGTTCCAATCCTGAGCAATCAAAAGCAATCTGGCTGAAAATGAAGGGATTCAAATGCCCTCGCATAAGCCCCAGACATACAAATGGTACCTAATATACAGATATTGTGAAATTACCGCAGATCTGTTCATTTTTTTCACATGGTTTTCCTTCAATGAAGATTTTCACAGGGAAATTCGCTGATATTTGATTACACTGAGTCGTACTTCCTCTTTTGACGATGAGCACATCCAGAGATGGGTTGGATTCTTTAAGCATTATTATCTGGTTTTTTTCAGGCAACCTTAACATTTCTATTCTCGCAATGTTCACGGTCACAAAATCCAGAATGCCGGAGGGTAGAGGTGATGTGCATTTTGCCAGTAGATTATCGACATCACATTCATGATTTATCAAGTATTCGTCGACTTTAAATGCGCTTATTGCCAAGAAGAGTACAAAAACAATCGATATCTTCGTATCGATAATCATGGTGGGTGGTCTGTTTACGCGGAATGGTTGTCGAAGTACCCGGATGAATGTACTCACTATAGATACCCGGATGTTACTGCTGTTGTTTTTCAAGCACTTCTACCTTTTGAGGGAATACAGACCATCGAAAAATGATTTATTATCAGTTTATTATCGACATTTGTATTTATTTATTGTATTTATCTTTTTTTATTTATTTTTTTTAATTCTTGCTACAGTTTGAAATAAGTCATAGTTTTGGGGGTAATTTCTGCGTTATGCAGTAGATATTCATGATGTCATTCAAGTACACATCACTCGTTTACCCAACTAGGCAATATTAGACTGTGCATGTGATTGGTCAGCATTGTGTTCTTAATCTTGTGGTATGATGATATTTGGAAGTGGCAACACATCGAAGTATTTTTGATATCATAAACTATCGCATCAAATCTTGAATTCAGTTTATTAAGTCGAAGTAAATTCAATCTTGGAAGCGAATGTTACACTGCATTACCCATTATACAGTGGGTTACATAAGGTGACTATGCGACGAACTCTCCTTAAATTCACTTCAGATGGTTAATTAGTATAGTTATAGTTTGTTTAAATAAGATAAGACTGGCCTCGGTTTATGTATTGCACAAGGGGATGAAATGACACAAATTAAGACCTGTATTACACAAGGTGATCAGCAGGGTCATGGCAATTATAGATGTATTGAACAAAATGATAAAATGACACGGTTTAATAATTTGAAATTAGACATGTAATGAACTATCAAGCGCAAATTAAGACGTAATACACCGACCTAGCAATTCCACGACTATTTCCAGGACATAGGCGAGGAGAGAGAACCATTGCTGCTGCATGAGATCACTAAAGTAAAAAAAAATTGAAGCCTGTGGATTTGGCTATCAAGTCGTATGCACCGACCATCGCTATACAAAATCTCCATTCATTTATCGCGGTCCAAACGTGACTAGAGTGTTTACTGCAAGAAGAAAAAAAGATAAAAGAAATACTGGCCGACATCACGCCATTGCGAATGAGTGGAGATGACGAAAAGTGTTTTACGTTAAGCACAACCTGTCATATTTGCGGAGACGAGTTTGATGCCGCATCAGGAAAAGTGCGAGATCACTGTCATCTTAGCGGGAAGTTCAGAGGTGCAGCATGCTCTAACTGCAATCTCAATTTTAAACATCCAACATTTATACCGATAGTGTTTCATAATCTACGGGGGTTTGATGCGCATCTTATTTTGGAAAGTCTAGGTCTTTTCAAAGAAAAAGACATTAAATGCATCCCGTCCAACATGGAGAAATATGTTTCCTTTTCACTGGGAAAATTGAGATTTATCGACAGCTATCAGTTTCTACATAGTGGTTTAGCAGCTTTGATCGAAGAATTATCACACGATGGTATGCAGTGCTTTCAGTTGCTAGGAGAGGATTTCCCAGAATTTGAACAGCAGCGGTTGCTTCTACGCAAAGGTGTATACCTGTATACTTACATTGATGGTCCGAGTAAATTTTCTGAACCACTCCCTGGAAGGGAAAAATTTTACAACGAACTTTCAAAAAGTGACAAATCCTTAGATGATTACGAACACGCTAAAACCATCTGGAAGATGTTCAATATCCAGAACCTGGGAGAGTATCACGACCTATATCTAAAGTCTGACGTGTTGCAACTTGCCTGCGTTTTTGAGAGATTTAGAGACATATGTCTTCAAAACTATTCCCTAGACCCGGCAAACTACTTTACGAGCCCGGGCTTGGCGTGGGCCGCTGCACTGAAGATGACGGGGTGTAGGCTTTCTCTTATTACTGATCCAGACATTTACCTTTTTTGGGAGTCTGGTTTAAGAGGAGGAATGTCACAAATTTCCAATCGGTATTCAAGAGCTAATAATCCTTATCTACCTCAAAGCTATGATGACTCTAAACCAACTACATACATTCTGTATACAGATTGCTGCAATTTATACGGGAAAGCAATGTCCATGCCTCTGCCCACGGGAAATATGCGATTTCTGAGTGATAGTGAAATAAGACAGTTTGATGTATTCCAGATAGCTGACGAAGGGCCAAAGGGCTATGTCATGGAGTGTGACTTGGAGTACTCTTCCGATTTACATGACAGCCATAGTGATTATCCGTTGGCGCCTGAGACAGTGACTGTTCCAAATGAATGGCTATCCAAACAGAGTCGTGAGCACTGGATACGTCTGCACCCTGAAGATCCTGAAATGACTAAACGTGTCAAAACACCCAAGCTCATATGCTCTCTGCATGACAAGAACAATTACATCCTACACTACAGAAATTTAAAGCTCTACCTACAACTGGGAATGAAATTGAAACGGATGCATAAGATTTTGGAATTTGACCAGTCGCCTTGGCTAAAGAGATACATTGACTTTAATTCGGATCGCAGGAAAGAAGCAAAAGGTGAATTTGCTAAGTCCTTTTACAAATTAATGAACAACGCCGTTTTCGGTAAAACTATGGAAAACGTGCGTAATCGTGTAGATGTTCATCTCATACATAGACAGCGAACGTTTCGCAAACAGGTAACCAAGCCGTCGTTTCAACGCATTGAAATCTTCAACTCACATCTGGTTGGTGTGCAAATGAAGCGCATAAAATTGAAGCTGAACAAACCGATTTATATTGGTATGACAGTCCTCGATTTAAGCAAGTTCATTATGTATGACTTTCATTACAATCATATACTCAAGAAGTATCCCTACCGGTAAACTGAAATTATTAATGACTGACACAGATTCACTGCTCTACGAAATAAGCACGGATGACATCTATTTGGATATGTTAGAGGATAAGCATCTGTACGACCTGTCGAACTACCCATGAGACCATTTCTTATATGACGAGACCAACAAAAAAACTACCTGGAACGTTCAAAGACGAGACTGCAGGTTGTGTAGTTAGTCACTTTGCTGGGCTCCGTGCCAAAATATATAGTTTGAAATATCAGGACATGCAGAGCAACGGTGAAAAGGAAAAACAAATTGCCAAGGGAATTTCAAAAAGCACCATTAAAAAGGACCTGCGACATTCCCACTACGAACAGTGTCTTTTTGCAGGTATTCCAAAATCATGTGAAATGGATTTAATACGCAGTTATAATCACAGTCTCTATGTAGTACACGTAAAAAAACTAGGTCTTTGTGGATTAGACGACAAAAGATTTATCTTAGACAACGGTTTTGATACATTAGCGTTTGGACATTACTTGAATTGAGATTCATTGTAGTTAGAATAATAAAATGACGAAAACTTCAATTGCTTATATGTTCTATTATTATTATTATTGTAAATACATAGAAACCTACATCGTATATACATACATTTTGTAGTGGAAACTCAAAGTTTAAATGTCAACCATTTCCTTCCGTATGAAGTCTTTTTCCTCTGACGCTGCTTAAAAGATTGTCTCTTGTTCGCTTTTATAAGAGTTTCGAATTGATTGAAAGTCATATTAACATGTTCTCCCTTCGACACCGTCCCTTCCTCTCCCTTATTTGAATTACCATTGTCGTTGACTATAATGTCAGTTCCTTGTTGAGTGGTTTTTTCCAACACACCGTCGCTCACCTTACTGTTTTCTGCCGAATGATTTGATGTCATTCAAGCTCCTTGTTGAGGGGTTTTGTCTGACATTCCATCGGTGTGACATTTTTTGAGTAAATTCTCGTACTTACGTTTTGGAATCAATACAAGTTCTCTGCTCATAATTAAAGAAAAGTTTGATGCACAATGGTATAACAGTTTGCAATTTTCCAAGTTCCCTTCTTCTTTGTTCTGGCTTCAGGTTGTTGCTTGTTGCTCTACGGATGTTTCGTTTAAACTGCAACAGTTCGTTCTTGTATTTCGTTGATATGGGAAGTACTCCTTGTTTGATGTTATAAATAATTTCCAATAAAATCTTGAGTTGTTCCGAATCCAGTGTCTTTATGAGAAGTCTCCCCTGTTGTTCATTACACGTCGACAGAAAGAGCAAGAATGTTCTTTTTGATTGTTTCATATTCACCCTCCTTGACATATATAACAGAGTCCTCTCCAGGTAATATCTTTGTCCTTAATGTAAAGGCTTTATCTGCTATGTTGGCATTCAGATCAATCACCAGGTAGCCGTAAGGAACATCCGTTGCTTTTTTGTATGCGTCTTAAAAGTACTTGAAGTCCCGAGGAAAGATTTCACGACCTAGCGTCTGTATCTGCTGCTGGTCCCTACTGTTCTTAAAAAGGATGAAATACCTTGTATTTAAACTAATCGTGCGAATTGCTTTTCCCTTTTCAAAAATATTTTGCACCACAGATATCACTGACATATCTAAGTGATGACTACCTTTAGTAAATATTTTTTCGACTGAAGGGTTGTTGGCACTTTCCAGCATTAGGTCGTCTAAGATGCAGAGGAAATGTTGTTTTTCATTAGATATTTCTAACAACTCCGATTCGTCTGGCAATCCAGCGTGGAAATTGATATTCGGGATTTGCGTCTGCATATCAGAAAATACTGGCTGCCACACGCCTCCATAACAATAAAGAATTTGTGAGGGTGGTCGTTTAAACACTTTAGATGCATTAATTAGCAATTGTCTTAGAATGTACGTCTTCCCCACGTTGGATGGACCACACACCATGTAAGAAAAAGGCGATTCGAGTTTCAGTAGTGACTCATCCTTCCACCACTCCATGTTCCCAGTGTTTGACACTAATTATGCGATTGTGATATTAAAAGCACAAAGCAATGCAGCTCTGCGATTGAATAGTCCCTTTGCGAAAGCACAGAGGAAAAACGTTTTTTATGTATTCCATAACAAACACGTCGTTAACCGCAAAGTCGTCAGAAAAATGATCAAGAACAGTCGCATACGGTACATTCTTACATCTATTTAAAAGATAAAATAGAACATACTGACCACATACTTTAGAGTAATCCGATTGAAGACGTTTATGGCTATACTTTATATTACGCTTATTGCGATGCACGAAATCTGTAAAGGCTTTATTATAAAATGACGGTCTATGAGCATACGAGGCGACAAACTCAATGTCTTCAGTGGGTGAGGCAATAAAGTAGGCCACCCAATGACGTCCAGGCAAATAGTGTGGATCGCTATTTACAATGAAACCGAATGGATAAGAGGTAGGCTTTTGAGGCATTTGATCTGACGCGTACACATCAGTGATGTAGGCAGATAAATCCTTGTCCCACTTTATTGCACATTCAAGTGATTGTGTGTTCATCGCTCCTCAGTCCGTAATGATGTCCCTGTTTTGGTTGATTTCGAAGTACCCTGGATATTCTGCGTAGATTAAACAGTTTGTAGGTGCGGACAAACTCGTGCCAAAAACGGCATCTAACCTGCATATGCCCTGTTTCAGGAGTGTTATGTATCCACTCTGGTTGAAATCTGCTTCTATATTGAATGCGTATAGAGCAAAGCCACCACTAATATCATCTCGATCTAACTGCATTCCATAATCATTCATCCATTTACCGGTTGCTTCATAAAGGGACGTGACAGCTTGGGGTGTGTTAACACCTGTACTGTTGTTATAACTTACACTTATTGGGGTACCATTCACTGCAATGCCATCGACGCTGAGGTTGAGAGATTTCAAATCACAATGCTGGAATTCAAAAGAGTTGTTGGTGTAGGTTCCTGCTGTCGCTTGGCTGTTTGTAAAACCTACAACTATTTTGTTCGGGCGAAGACCTTGGAATATATTGTCCCAGGTGAATGTAACCAGTCCAGTGGCTATTGTCATGGCTTTGACTTCCGTTCTTGTGTATGGGTATTTGGCGTTGGTTTTGCTCAACATCTGATTGTGTCCCATGATGACAGCTGGGTTCACCGACACTTTCTGCACTCTCAAAAATATATCCTCAATTACAAGGTTATAATCTGGATTAAGTTCATCCGTAATTATGCAAAATTCCGGTTACGTTCTGTAGAATTTGATAGAAATTCCGACCTGATTCCGGAAGAATCTATCCATTTCAAACAGATCGTGGTGGATAGGTCCCTGGAGGTCTACCAGCTTGCTCTCTGCAAAGTATGTGGTTCTCTCATATAAAGCCGTAGTTTGACCTGATTGCACATTATTGTCCTGTAAGTAGCCAGTGGTATCTTTGTTCCACAGCTGTGTCGTCAATTAAGAAGATTTTGCGTCGTCGCCGTACTTCAGAAGCGTTTGGATGTATGCTTTGTAATTGTAAAAGCCCGTAGATGCAGTTATTAGACGACCGTTTATTGACACATCGACTTGGTTAAACATAGCTGCAAGCAACAAGTTGACTGGACCAACATATTCCGAGGATGTAAGAGACGATCCGTTTCCTTTTGCTATTCTCACTTTAGCGCAAATCTGGGTGTTTTTCAAGTTCAGATATTCCATTCCATTATTTCCAGAAATATAAAACTCTATGACTGAGGCTTTCGGGCTAAGTTGCGATAAGGGTCTAATGTCTTGATAATACATTCTTTCCACAGCTGTTTGCGTCCCCGGGAGATTAAAAATATCCAACTGATTCGGTAAAACTTCATGAAAGAACTCTTTGTTGAAAGTAGCCATTATGAAAATATGTCGTTCTTAGGTGATTTCTTTTTTCCAATAGCAGAGCGTTGTTTCGATTTTGCTTCAGACTGCGTTCTATCTTTTCTCTTTCTTCTACCTTTGTCTGTAGCTTTTGTTTTAGTCTTTTGACTCGATCCACGTCTTCTCCTCTTTTGAAGCGCATGTCCCTTTCTCCTTCTTTTATTAGATTTGAGGTTCATGGTTCGCTGAACTTCACTTTTAGTTTGATCTACTGTACTTTGAGCTGGTGATATGATTTTCACATTGGTACTATCCTTATGAGTGTGGTGTGCTGGACCTGTATTTTCCTGAACTGGGATCATGTACGCGTTGGCATTTCCTGAAATTGAACCTCCTGTCTGATTGACTCCAGTTCGATGATAAATGTGCAGTTTAATTTGACCTGCTGCCAGTCCACTATAGTATCTAATCCATTTTTGTGGATTTGGCACGTACAATTTTGGTAAAGAACTCAATATCATAGATTTGTGTCTTGTTTACCATCAGATAAAACACCGGTTGAAAAATATTCATCCACGAGCCATTTTCATTGGATATCAGTCTTCGTAGTAATGGCTGACTTTCTCCATCTACTATAGATTCTCCACATATGTTGGTATATACATACAGGTGTCGATGGCTGCCAAAGACGTGATTTTCATGTATAGAAATTTCTGACAACCCCACTTTCCAAATACCTTGCAGCAGTAGTGGTGTCTTCAGATGTAGACAGAAATGGCTAGGAGTATTGTTTGGAAAATAGTCTAAAGATTGGTTGCTGTTCACAATCACATAGAAGCTCATAGTTCTAGTTTGCCAGGTTTTTTTTATCTCACTTGCATTTATCCAAGAGTTAAATCGTTTCGGATAGCCAACCCACTTCACCAGCACTTGTCTGCGATTATTACGTCTGCGTTTTCGTTTGACCTTCTCTATATACCATAAGGATTCCTCGCTTTTATTAACAGCCTGCAGCTCAGATTGATAAAAAGTACCTTTGATGGGCTCCTTTAAAAGGTCTTGCAGCTTGTAAAGTGGTATTCCCTGAAGTAGAAAGCGTCTGTAGATTTTATACACTTCATATGACCATTGTTCGTTATAGGCCCGAGTGAATGTCCCTTTAAGATGAGATATGCGTACCAATTGGCCTATTGTAAGCCCATACACATGTCTCGGTCTCGTTCGTTTTGCTTCTTTCTTGGGTCTTCTTGTTGTTGGTGGTTTGAGATACATATATGCCCATATATCCGATTCGTTATGTGAATTGACGTCCTGCGGTGCGATATTGTTCAGCGAGGAATGAGGTGTTGTGTTTTAACTTTGAACCAGTTTCTGTAGCACATCCAGATATCTAAATGTTCGAGATTTCATTAGATATCGATGAATCATTAGT
Organism: Tegillarca granosa; assembly: GCA_029721355.1. Classification (NCBI taxonomy): domain Eukaryota; kingdom Metazoa; phylum Mollusca; class Bivalvia; order Arcoida; family Arcidae; genus Tegillarca; species Tegillarca granosa. The sequence goes on from JARBDR010000145.1 coordinate 141,978, forward strand.
CTTAAAGTTAAAATTACTCTTTCGGCTATGTTGGCCTTCGTTTCATTGAGTGTTACATGGTGGTAGATTTGTTCCGTCTTCAGATATCTTGTAGTCAATTTAGAGGTGAATTCTGAGCCTCCATCAGTTCTCAGCTCTTTTGGTTTCGCTTTTTCGAATACTTTTCGTAATGCCTTAACGACTTCCTTGGCAGTTTTATTCTGTATGGGTTCCACAAATAAGTACTTTGTAAACTCATCTATGACAATTAAAAGATATTTTGTGTTATCGTTGTCTTTGGCTAATGCTTGCACGTCCATAAGATCTGCGTCAAATTCTTCGAGCTTGCCCGATACAATAACTTTTGCTCTTTTAAATTTTCGTTTTACCGGCTTTTGAAGGCTGTAATCGTCTTGATTTTGTAGATATTTTCTAATCTTATAGCGACCGGGTTTAGTTTTTCCTTGTGATCTTAACACTTTGTATACTTTGTCTGGTCCAAAATATGCACCGGCTCGAGATGGAGAGTAGTAAATATCATTTATCTGTTTTTCTTCTTCATTCGTCTGACTATTTTCCATGTCGTCTATTTTGTCATATGATCCAAATGATTTTAAAAATTGAATATTTCAAGCAACACAACGAATATCTTCTGAAATGTTCTGCTGTATTTTTCCATGTAGTAGTAACCTTCTCTTTATCTTCTTCAGTCAACATCCGTGTTCATGAATGTAAAGAACTATTGCTAATTTAAGAGACTTAAAATTTCCGCTGACTGTGCAATTTTCTCACTAATGTCACGATAGCAGTTGCTGGTTTCATGTGACTGCCAATCCTAGTTAAAAGCGTGTTTGAAATTTTGTATTTCAGTTTTATGAATACTAGTAAGAGTTACTGCTTGTTCCCATGTCGTTTTTATTTTTTCATGATTTATTTTTAAAATTGCACAGTCGAAATATATTGCATACCTATCGTGATTCGTGTATATTATGCAGTCATGCTGGTCTTGACTGGGGTCGTCAAGTTTGCAGGCATAGCAATTTTCTAAAGTCAACTCTGGACACAAGTTCAAAATTTCATGTGCATAAGTAAAGATTAGACTATTCATCAAAAATGCGTCAGGCATTTTGATTGGCTTTTTCTTAGTAAAATTATCATCAAAAATATGTGATGTGATATATATTTATATATATACATATATAACACTATTTATTTCTACAACTGCTCAAGCATTTGACTTGATTTTTTTTATTTTCAGAGTTCTGTGGGAGTATTATAAGTGTTTTTATCAAAGATTACATAACCTTTGGTTAATTAACAGAAATGTATAATAGTCACAATAGGACAAGGTCTAATCCCTTTTATAGTAGAATGTAAAATGCTTTAATATCTACAAAATCTCTAGTAAATTGGTATGAATACGTAATGCTCACAGTAGGTCATTTCGTATATAATGTGAGGACTAATCCCTTTAACAATAGAATGAAGTGAGGAACAATCCCTCAAACAATAAAGTGATTTAATCATAACAAAGGGATCTCAGTAGGGGTTGTGTGCCAGAAACCACCAAAAACATCTACTGTTGTATAATTGTGTTGGCAAGTTAAAATGTATTATATACATTTTTGGCATGTCGTGTTAATGAAGGAGTACCGTTGAATTTAGACAAGAACATTTTCTTAGATCTTACTTTCCTCGATAACCTAATGTCGAAAAAAATTGCTAAACTAAACAAACTCTTGTCGGAAAAGAACCAACATAGTTACTTTACTCGGAATTTAGGTAAATGGCTATATTTCGATATATATATATTCCCATTTCTCACACAATGGGAGGGGATTGATGAGATGGATTACGTCAAATTGTTCCCAGAACAACCCCGGTTTCCATGGTGATTCCAGTTATTAAACTCGACTGTTAAATACAATGTATCTTTGATGAAGCCTCAAAATGGTTGCCATCACCTATTTACCCATATGAATCTTTCACGTGGTCAATCTTTTTATGTTGATTCAATTGTAACAATGGTTTAACAAATATAAAAAAAAGGATTGCCACTAGACGTAGTACTGGAACAAATAGCAGTAAAAATGTGTAGAACAAGAGTCAGGTAGTTTTCTTCGTTGTTTCAGCGGCGGCGAAATCATCTGCGTCTATTGCAGCGGTGGTAACTGCGATAGCGGTTGCGCTAGTGGTAATTTCGTCGGAGGCGACGGTGAGGGTGTCGGTGTCGATAACGGCAGTATATGTACTTGACTGATTTTCGATGATAAAAAAATATATTAGTATATCAACACTTTGTATGAACTTACGCTGAAAGAATTTATCGAAACCGCTAATTTTTGAAATACATTGCATGGATTCGATTGGTTGTTTATGTATTGCACAATCTCCTGCAATCGACATGTTTAGTCCGGTAAGCTAGACTTGTTTAAAAACACTGAAATTAAGTTCATTAGATCTCGTGTGACCATGCACCGTAACGATTTAATAGCCGTATCAAGAGTTTATTTGTTAAATTATTATATCATACCGCTGTGTTAAATATACTCGGCCATGAACTTTAAACTTTGTCGCCTGTCATAGAAATAGATCTTATCGTTTCAGGGATGGTTTAGAATACAAGAAAACAGAAATTCTTGTGCTTAATGCAATTTATTTATATAACACCTTTGATCAATTTTTCTAGATAGCGCCTCACACTCGTTTGGAGGAGCTTTGAGACGCTATTTGAACTGAAGGGGAGAAATTGACTGGAGTTAACCAGAACCCTGTTGTTTTTTATACTAAACGACATGCCACAGTGCATTATATGATATTTTTTGGGCATGTCGCGATACATAATATAGTTTTGGCATGTCGGCATTTCACGATGTATTATACAATTGTGTCAAAAGATCGCAATGCATTCTGTAATTTTGACGTCATGTCTCGATACACTGTATAATTGTGTCGGCATGATAGAGGCATAATTTTATTTTGCCTTCGTGTCAAGATGCATCATGTTATTTTGTTCCGCATGTCGGAAACATATAATTTCGTCGGCATGTCGCAATACATTAGATAATTCATGTGGTATTTTGCGATAAGATAAGATATATTGTTGTTAGGCAAAATAAAATATCTAAAATAATAGACGACTTCATCGTCATAAATTGTATAAATTAACAAATCGCATGTTATAAAATCTAATTTCGTTTCCACCATAGATAACAGCTATAAGCCCTATTCCAGTTATGGTTGATATTATAAGATAATATTTAAATATGTCACTTTATATTGCAGTCATTTTATCATTGTCTTAAAACATACCCATCATTCAGGAGCATTGATAAAAAAATAATAAATACTTAAGTCTAATTGTTACCTTATTAAAATTTCTATTATAATTCATTTGAAACTAATAAATCACTAACCTATAATAGATATTCTAACTGTATCTAATATAGTCTGGTGTGGAGTACAACCTTCACCACTACATCTAATTGTTTGTCCATGTAGATTTGTTGTTCCAGTAAAGTAAAGTGTATATTGATGACTCTGGTCATCACATGTTTGATAGTATCCATTTGTTGTGTTTGAACACGTGCCTCCAACAAATGCCGTGACTACTGGTGCTGGTATACTTGATAAATACCAGACAATAGCACCATAGGTACCGTTCAGATTACATGTAACCTGACCTAAAATATTGTTCATTATATATACTGTATCTTCTGTTATAGTTACATTCTGTGATGATACACCTGTACAAAAATATAAAATATCACCATAGTTACCATACAGTGTACATGTAACCTGACCTACAACATTGTTTCTTATATATATTGTGTCTACTGTTATAGTTACACTCTGTGATGATACACCTGTACAAAATATAATTTCACTATAGTTACCATACAGTGTACATGTAACTTGACCTACAACATTGTACATTATATATACTGTATCTTCTGTTTTAGTTACACTCTGTGGTGATACACCTGTACAAAAATATAAAATATCACTATAGTTACCATACAGTGTACATGTAACTTGACCTACAACATTGTTCATTATATATACTGTTTCTTCTGTTATAGTTACACTCTGTGATGATACACCTGTACAAAATATAAAATATCACTATAGTTACCATACAGTGTACATGTAACTTGACCTACAACATTGTACATTATATATACTGTATCTTCTGTTATAGTTACACTCTGTGATGACTCTGGTCATCACATGTTTGATAGTATCCATTTGATGTGTTTGAACACGTGCCTCCAACAAATGCCGTGACTACTGGTGCTGGTATACTTGATAAATACCAGACAATAGCACCACAGGTACCGTTCAGATTACATGTAACCTGACCTAAAATATTGTTCATTATAAATACTGTATCTTCTGTTATAGTTACATTCTGTGATGATACACCTGTACAAAAATATAAAATATCACCATAGTTACCATACAGTGTACATGTAACCTGACCTACAACATTGTTTATTATATATATTGTGTCTACTGTTATAGTTACACTCTGTGATGATACACCTGTACAAAATATAATTTCACTATAGTTACCATACAGTGTACATGTAACTTGACCTACAACATTGTACATTATATATACTGTATCTTCTGTTATAGTTACACTCTATGGTGATACACCTGTACAAAAATATAAAATATCACTATAGTTACTATACAGTGTACATGTAACTTGACCTACAACATTGTTCATTATATATACTGTTTCTTCTGTTATAGTTACACTCTGTGATAATACACCTGTACAAAATATAAAATATCACTATAGTTACCATACAGTGTACATGTAACTTGACCTACAACATTGTACATTATATATACTGTATCTTCTGTTATAGTTACACTCTGTGATGTTACACCTGTACAAAAATATAAAATACCATCACAGTAACCATACAGTGTACATGTAACTTGACCTACAACATTGTACATTATATATACTGTATCTTCTGTTTTAGTTACACTCTGTGATGTTACACCTGTACAAAAATATAAAATACCATCACAGTAACCATACAGTGTACAAGTAACCTGACCTACAACATTGTTCATTATATATACTGTATCTTCTGTTATAGTTACACTGCGTGATGTTACACCTGTACAAAAATATAAAATATCACCATGGTTACCATACAGTGTACATGTAACCTGACCTACAACATTGTTCATTATATATACTGTATCTTCTGTTATAGTTACACTCTGTGGTGATACACCTGTACAAAATATAAAATATCACTATAGTTACCATACAGTGTACATGTAACATGACCTACAACATTGTACATTATATATACTGTATCTTCTGTTATAGTTACACTCTGTGATGTTACACCTGTACAAAAATATAAAATATCAATATGGTTACCATACAGTGTACATGTAACCTGACCTACAACATTGTTCATGATATATACTGTATCTTCTGTTATAGTTACATTCTGTGATGATGTGATGATACACCTGTACAAAAATTTTCCTGAACTCAACTCTATAGAGTATTTGTTGAAAACAGCGGGGGACAATCCAAAACATCTTGAACTGCACTATGGAAATATTTTTAAACATCACTGTTATAGCGTAACAAAGAAAGAATTTAAAGACCTACAGTGCTATGCCAAAAGTATTAGCGATTTTATTTTGTTTTGCATTTGGCAATTTTAAAGAGAAATAACTCGTATATTTACTGAACATATGAATTGGAATTTTCCATGCGTTATTTTATGACGCCATAACAAAAAGGAGATTGTCAGCTCTGAGTCGTTTGTATGTAACAAAATCTCCTTCGAGATGGGACGAAAGTCTGAAGAATTCGAATAAGTATTAGAAATTGTGAAATTGAAGTCCGAGGGTCATAAAAATTCAGAAGTGATTCATTTATTAGAAACTCCTGAATCTTAGTTTGGGAAAAAAATATTTATTAACCGGTAAAGTAGAAAACGAGAGGCGAAATGGGCGCCCAAGTAGGGACAAGTACTGGATAAAGTGTTTTGCAAAATGGAATAGAAATCTTGTTTTGACAGACATATCTAATGAATTCAATAATACACAAGGAAAAAATGATCATGTTCATTCCCACATAATTCAGATATTTTTACACAAGCAAGATTTAAAGCGCCGTACTATAAGAAAGAAGTTGGTTGTAAGTGATGTAAATGAAAAATCGCATTTCTGGGAGAATAAATAATAAAAAAAATAATTGCTAATTGTTAATTACTCGTAAACTTTATAATTTCCGATAAAACTCAAAATAGTTAAGGAAAAAATCATAGTGTTAATGTTTGAAGAAGAAATCTTATCTATCCCTGTGCAAATGTTCCCTTTCAGCAAAGACGTGTATCAGTTATGGTTTGGGGCTGTATCAGTTTTTATGGTTTGTTTACTCTATGTATTGTGTGAAAATATAAATGCTCAGACATATATTAATATTCTTGAAGATCAGTTGTGGCAAGGTATAGCTCGCGATTTCAACGATAAACTATATCGTTTTCAAGATTCACATTACTTGTGAATACAAACAACAAAACAATATTCCTACAATAACACAGTCAGTCCAGTCACAGGACATGAATATTAATGAAAAAATTGTGGACCGGATAAAATTCAATTAAAAACATCGAGCTTAGAATATGAAGACCGACAACTAGTTCTTCGCCACCATCCACGATGTATAGAACTCATTCGGTGTTGAATATATTCATGACTTACATTATTCTATCCCACGCCGCCTACTTGCGCTCATTAAGTCAAAAGACATCTCACCAAATATTAGATAAGTGCGAACTTTTTATCAACAAAATAATAAGTTTTTACAGTAGAACTTCGATAACTCAAACTTCAATAACTCGAATACCATGGATAACTCGAAGTATTTTTTTTTGTCCCGACGGTTTTCTAAATACATTATATTAGGACAACTTCGATACCTCAAACTTCTATAATTCGAATACCCCCGATAACTCTAAGAAAACATTTAGTCTGTAGTTTATAAATCTATTAAAAATTAACTTAAAAAAACTCGAATTTTATTCTCAAAACGTTTGACCAATGGTCCGTTAATTAAAACAATCAGAGTAATCACATATTGGTAATTATTAGAGTGAACCGAGTATTTCTTATTATCTACTGTATTAGTAAGTATCAATTAACGGATTAATAATCAGGACAACACAGAACAATTAATTTAGAAATAACTTTCAATTTGTTGTGGTTTACTGGGTATAAACAAGATTTTGGAAGTGGCAATTCTCATAAATTGCGAAGCAATTTATGATAGAATTGCCACTTCTAAAATCTCGTTTATACCCAGTAAACCACAACAAATTGAAAGTTATTTCTTAAATTTACAATATTAATGTTTGACATTTCTGCTTAGAATTTGCACAAGGTCAATTTTTTTAGTATTACAAAATATTGATTTTTCATTTTTTATCCGCTTGTTTTTGTCAGTGAACGGAACAGCACAATTCATTCATTCAGAGCGTTTAGCTCCGCCCACTTTGACGTCACACATAAACATACCACAAAGCTGACGTCATACATTAACAAACCACAAAGCAGTGCTGAAACTTCAAAAACAAGGTTTTATTCAAACTTATGATTGTTTTTTATTAATTACATTTTTTTAATATATCGCATTTTTTACGTGAAAATTCGGGATTTTGGTTATTTTTATTAACGTTGCTAAAAATAAATTAGTTATGGAAAATGAAAGGGGAACTCCCTAATTGAATTTTCACTTTAAATGTATTCTTGCGCGACTTGACGAGAGGTTGACAGGTCATGCTAGTTTACTGAAATGTAAACATTATTCGTGTCAAACAGTTTATAAAAGAAAAAAAAAACAGCAATTGTAAATATTTTTGATAGGTACGCTAATCCCTTACTATCATCTTTAATTACGGAAGCCGGGTAAAAGGCCGCCGTTAATAACGGTTCAACTTTCACCTTAATTACTACAAGCTGGATTTAAACGGCTAATCCTCGGGTACTCATGACTTCATTAAAATATTAAAGAATTATTGCACTGCTTTGTAATTTTATAACAATGTGTTTTTTTCTTAAAAAAATGTTATAAATAAGTATTGCTTATAATCATTACACATATCTGATTTCCGATTCAGTTGTTCATATACATTATGATTTTAAAGTAAAAGAACACGTTTTGTATGCGTTTTATTATTATTATTATTATTATTATTATTATTATTATTATATTTCGAAAGTATCAATTTGTATTTATTGTTTTTCTATTTAGCATTTCATTCGAGTTCCGATAACTGTTTACAACATCAAAGATTTCTGTAGTGGATAACATATACTATTATTAAGGTCACGCCATCGTTTAACTTCGATAACTCGAACATCCTAATACCTTGAAGTCACTTCCGAAGTCCCATGCACTTCGATTAATCGAAGTTCTACTGTATTAACAGGACTGTACGTTTGTTTCAGCCCGCCATCTTGAATACTTTTGGCACAGTGCTGTATATGAATTTTTGCCTGGAAGAGTCGCTGCAATTATCAAAGCACTATAAGTAGTTTGGAAGCAATGATTAGGAATTATATTATGCAACGAAATAGTAATGAAATTAAAGTTGAACTTTAATTAGGTTTCCTTCGTTCATGCAGGGAGGGTTACGGTTGTTTTTTTTTTTTTTTTTTTTTTTTTTTTTTTTTTTTTTTTTTTTTTTTTTTTTGAAACATTAAACATTGACGCTTTTTAGAAGGACCTGTATGTAACCAGTTTGTCTGTAAAAAACGACACATCGTCGACAAGCAAACTGAGAAAAATCAGAACAGCAACAGGATCAGTCCAAGATTCGAACAGTACGCGCTATTTAGGATCCGTCGGCCACCGATGCCCCGAATTTTAATATCAAAAATTGACGTTGATCAATAAGCATTTTATGCATTACTGTTGACACTTTAAACAGTTTCGTGAAGTTTTTATATTTACAATTAAAAACCATATTATATTTTGACTCATCAGAACTTACCAGCACAAAATAGAAAGAAAAAACACAGATGGATATCATTCTCCATTTTAAGTTTCCTAAATGTTATTTACATTTTTTAGCCGGATAGATGATCGGATTAATAAGGTGAGGCAATAATATCTCGACAAATATTACATTTTAACTTCCTGGTTTAGGTCTTGTATATAATCACTGCTTATATTCGACCTATTTTTTAACCTAATCGAATATAGGTTGTGTATTTAAAAACAACTTATGTGTATATTTCAAGTTGCTTCATGTTTGACGTGTTTTAAATGTAAATTAAAATGGTAGACATAAGTATTCGCATTGTAAATACAAGGGTGCATATTAAAGATATGTTACTTTCACCTTAAACTGTTATCTGAACAGTTAAAAAAAGAGAGATCTTATGAACATAAATTAGTGTAATCATTAACATGACTGTCTAATTAGTGACGTGTGTAGCTAGCCAGAAAGGAGGTACTTACCCTTCCAGAGCACCCGATCTTACTTTTCTCCCGCGTATTACTTAGTTGAACATTTTTCTAAGTTTTTACTTTGTTTACATATATTTTTATCTCCAAGTGTCACTCATAAGAAATGAATTTTCGAAATGTGCACTTATGGAATATCATAATAAAACAGGGATTTTTGTTAAATATCTACAGTTCCGCTGCATTAAATAAAATGGATTCCTAGGCTTATCAAGGTTTATTGCGTCTTCACGTAATTTTGATTTTTTATCTCACTGTATTCGAAATAATTCTGAATATGTTTCACGCCCAAAAGCTCCATGATAACTTCATTCTCAAATTTAATTTGCCACATAACGGATGTAGCTAGGAAGTCGCGTGCTTACCTTTCCGAAATATGTAGTTGCACTGTCCTTAGTTTGTTAGTTTATAGAGTTAATAGTTAGGTCTATGGATTCTAATTGAGAATGAAACAGGATGTTTGGTTTAATTTGATGAAAATCGTGATCAAGAGCATAAGATTTTCACAAAAACATCAAATTTGCTGAAATCGAATACAAACATACTGATTGAAATCCAAATAACAAACCCAAAATCAGTGATATATTATAGAGTGAAAATGCTGTCAGAAGTCATTGGATTTTAGAAGGCAGTCAATTTCCTTGCGTCATTCCTGAACTGGTTCCCAACATGCGTGTTAATGTGAAAAACACCATAGTAACTATTTACATATTTATTTTTACCCAGGCATATTTATTATCATGTTTTATAAAATTTTGCCCAGAGATCAATAACAATTAGCTGTAAGGCATAAAACACATTTTGCAAAGTATATGTTTGACACTGAACTTACACATTAACTTTAATATCAAATGATCTTCAAAGTTTCTTTATGGTTCCTTATAACTCATTAACGTTATAAAATCTGTCGGTATTTCAAACAAATTTAGGTTTTCATTTTCTATGCATTTTTCACTAACTACCTCAGAAGACTGATTTTAAGTAAACTAGCTTTGACATTTTCCAGCTTCATTGCCATAAAGTTAATATTGTGTTTCAAACTCTCAGTTCATGACCCGAAGAAGTATAATGAATTTGACCATAATTATGCATTTTTTGACAAGTTTAACTACATCAGATGATATTGATTTTAAGTGAAGGGCAAGGTAAGCTAGCTTTTAAACATAAGACGGAATCGCATCTTTAAGCATCGTTAAGACAAGCTTAAATATGCTTTACAGTTGGTTGGTAGTTGGGGTTCTCCGACGTCCTTCACCATTAAAGTGACTTCCCTGAAAATACTATAAATTAAACAATTTTGAAAAATGTAAAACAACATTTAAAAAGAAACTTTTAAGTGTATTCAAAAGGTTATACATAATAATAGTGGTGAACAGTTATTCCATGGCTATTACAAGTCAAATAGGCTGAATGAGGATGTTATTCAAATTCAGGCTTTGTATTCAGGTTTCTACCATAATTAGACAGGCCAGAATATGTCTGTCATTGCTCAGCTCAACCTGTTGGCATCTTCATCTGGTTTATGTACTACATAATGGAATTGCTAATAAAATAATGCATTCAAAATCAACATGCCAACTGGATGCATTATGTAATAGAAATTCGAAATTAGCACATGACAGTACTGTAATATTGGATTACTTTATTTACAGGATAACAGCAGTGACAGATGCCATCTTGGAGAAATATATGTTGACAAAGCTTCCAGGTATATCCAAGAAAATACATTAATGAACCTAATATTTTTTTTATACTTCACATGATATTTGATGTGATTGCTCTAAAAAAATCTCCTTTTTCTGATAAGTAGGATTTACTTTAATTTTTACACACTGTCAAGATTATTTCATCCCTATTATAACTGTTGAATGCCAATATCAAATTCAGGTGGTACACATTGGTAATTGTTAATGAATTACTTGTTGTGAAAGAAAGATACTCTGTTATGGTTATCAGGGCCTTGATGGCTAAGTGATCTAGGTCATTACCTTTTCAAATCCTAGGTTTTGTGTTTCCATCTGGTACATAACAGTTTGCAAAAATGAATTATTGCAAGAATACATAGTGCCACAAGTAATAAATCCAATATGTTGATTTAAAATTTGACAAAAAGCTGTTTTATCAATATGTCTTTAAATGTCACTAATATTGCTTAATTTATTATGTTTCAATGAAACCATTACTATGCCATTGTTATACATTTATGTAAACTTGTTTCTCCTCTCTCCTAACCCATATTACATGTGTTTGTAGGTCCGACAAATCAAATTGTGTTCCCACCTTCCCCCATTATCCCCATCTTCCTCCCCATATTTACAAAATAATTGTTGTAGGTCCTATCAATCTCTATGTATTGAAACTACCGGTATACATGTTATCTCCGTAACTTATGTCAGATAAACAGTCTATGAGCAGGGAATATTAGTCATCTTAATGACAGACTCTTCATTATTATTATTATTATCATTATTATTATTATTATTATTAATTTATCATTTAAAAAAAATCTTTTTCTCTGTAAACTTTTAGCTCACCTGAGTAAAAAGCTAGAGGGTTTCAAAATTAATAAGAAATCTTAAATGACTGTGCCTCAGCTAGACATTTAACAATTGAACTGTTCATTGTCAGTATGAAGGCAACAACTTTCCAAGCAAATAACGGAATAACGCGCTATTTATCCGCAATATTTGTAATGTGGGGTAAGAACGGGGAGTTTTGGTTTGAAAAATTATATTGTTATCTGGGATTTTGATTGTATTTACTCGAATTTTCATTTACATAATGTTTTTTTAATATATTGGATATATAATAATGTATATAAAAAATTGAATATCGACGATAAATGCGTTGTTAATTGTGGACTATATTACGGTCGACAATCAGGTGCACCTGTGTGGCCCATTTCAATTATCGATGAATTTACAAAGATGTTTGGGGTAAAATATTGCTGGCTATATGTCGTAAGTGAAATTTGTGAATTTTAAACGATGGAAACTGTAGCAGAGGGATAACTGTCAAAAGCCAACCATGTGAGTTTTGAATCTGCGCTTAAATATGTGAGCGTAGATAGGGATTAACAGAGATTTTTTTCTGGAATGTCCACATTGTTAGGTTGAGATTAACTCTAAGATAATGTGCCGAGCTTCATATTCAGTATCATTCAAATGTTGACAGCAAAACAGTGAGAATTATACTTATTCTCTACCCCGGATGCGGTGCAAATATCACTAAGAGTTAAGAAAATGATCGTTTTAAGTTAAGCAAGGAGTTTTGTAGTACTTAAGCCAGGAATTATACTTTTGAGCAGTTCCTATTGTATTCCTAGTAAATTGATTAAAAGCATGTAGCTGAGTTATCAGTTTTATCGATCAACAAACAATGCATGTGAAACGGACAATTTTCACTGAATGTGGCAGACATGTTAAAATCTAATTCCAACTAAAATTTACATCACTTGAAATTTACATTTCTGAATTGACAAGATGTACCATTACATACTGCCTCAAAATTAAATGTGATATAGCAGCTTTGCCAAGGTAGGAAGAAATTTTTATCAAACCCGATTGTTAAAGAATTTTTGAGTGGTTTGGTGGTGTTGACAGACCAGTTCCTGTCTGTTCTATCAAAAACATCATTTGATTTTTTAAACTCCGTCTCACACAATGTCAATATTACCGTAAATTTCAGCCAGGTGCCTAAATATGTTATTAAAATTTTATTTGATTTGTTTGATTTGATTTTATTTTGTGCATTTTAACCATTGAACAGTTAAAATGATTTTTTCAAGCTTGTCTCGAATACAGTCAAACTTCGATTATTCGAAGTTGAAGGGTCTTCATTTTAGGTTCGAATAATCGGGGGGTTCGAATAATCGAATAAATTAATTTGACACTTTAAACCTTGATCCACCGTACGTTATCTTAAGACACAACGGTATATTCTATTGCACATTAAAAGTGTTTTATCGGTGTCTGTTTATAATGAATAATGCCATGACCTATCATGATTAATTCCATAAAAACAGAAATATCAATTTTATTTCAATAAAAATAAAAATTTAATACCATCTGGTACAAAATCAAACACGCGTGGTAATACATTCAACACAGCAAGTACAGCCATCCAGAGAAAGTACACCTGCTTTTTTATGCACGCAATACGCGTTTTTATGATTTTACAGAATTATAAACGAAAAGAAACGAAACAGGTCTATAAAATTTCTAGAATTGAGATGTGAATAAGGTAGAAAACTGTCTCTGTCAACTTTATTAAAAAATAATGATTTTTTTTAATTCCCGGACTAGGCTATATAAAATATCAAATTAATATTCAGATGCCGTTTTTTTTTTTAATTTTTTTATGATAGTAACCGTGGTCAACAGAAGTCTTTTAATCGTTTACTTGAGTATGGCTACACACGTGCAGCTCATTTTCTTTTACCTGGGATTATAATTACTGTTTGATTGAACAATTAAAATTAATTATTGCGATTGATGATCAACATGGCTTACGATGGACAATACAAGGCGTACACATGTATACAAAATGACCGTCAGTTACGCTTGGGTAACATAAACGGGTAAAGATGAAGCCATACTCGTTTGTATTAAATTGTACAGGTGAGAGTTGTTTCATTTTAGATGTGAATAAAAATGTCAACTTCGAATCTTTGGGGTATATTTCTACTGAAAAGTCTACTTTAGGACTTAAATTAGGTTCGAATAATCGTGGGTATTCGAAATACGAAGTTCGAATAAGCGAAGTTTTTTTAATAAGAAGTTATAGTGCAGGGCGGTCGGGACCTGCGGAGAACTTCGAATAACCTAAGGTATTCGAATAATAGAAGTTCGAATAAGCGAAGTTTGACATAAATAAAAGTGACGTTATAGCCTTGTCTGTTTACCTTTGGCAATGTAGTTCCGGATTGTGTATTGCTTTTTTATGTATTCAAACACGGGGTGACAAGATTTTTGTTGTTAATTGTCAATCATGAACGCAACAACTCTAAAGCTTGTAGCTATGGAAATTTCACAATGCAAATGAAAATAATACATACCAGTTTTATTTAATCTTAACAAATGCAGGCAACAGGGCTGCAAATGGGTTATATGTAGAAGGACCCCTATTAATTATTCGATTAACTAATGTACAATAGTTACACATTACATATTTTAGATAAGCATTCTTAGCACAAATGATAATCAAATCTATAATGCCGGACTACGAGTCTCAACAAAGGAACTGTTTAATTTAAGAGAGCCTAATTAAATACTACAAGATAGTTCATTCAGATAAGCATTAAGGTATCTTCTTAATATTCAACTAGGGATGAGACAAACATAGGGTAAATAAGGTAACCCCTAACAGACCCATATTTCTGTAGAATGTTTTTCAGTCTTGATATAGGAATTGGTTGGTTGGAGTATTATTGTGTTAGCTTCAGTGGTCTAAAATCTACTCCAATATTTTTAAAAGGTGTTTCTGGTTCGAGAATCCAACAGTATATTTTACAGATACTGTTTAGGCCATGGTCGTGTAATATATATTGTATTGTATATATATAATTGTATTTTTTAAAAATTGTATGTCAAAACATAGTAAAAAGATTTTGTAAATGTTCGCTTCTGGGGTCAATGTGTAAAAAGGAAAGGTCAAATAGGCTAAAACAATATTTATAAGTTGTTTTGTCAGCTATCATATAGTTAATCCATATAAGTAACCTTAAACACTAAATTTGGGGTTGTATAGCATTTAATTATAAAATCTTTCGGATTTTTTTTGTAGGAACTGTTTGAGATACACGTATTTACGTAGGAAATTACCGGTTACATGTACTTCTGGAAGATCAAAGTCACCGGTCCTTTCTTATTATACATTAGGTCTGTATTGTTAGTATGGATACTGAAGTTCATTTCTCCTAAGTTGTTGGATTACCCGTTACACTATGGTTTTCTCTATCATCTAAAACATTGTCTGTCCCTATATCCATGAGTGAAATAATCTTAATGGAATTAAAAAACAGTAAAAGTCCTTTAAAAATCAAAACATGGATATAAAAACAAGACTCACTGATATGGTTTTTTTTCTTGCCAATATAACCATACTGGATAATTCTGATGGATCAAATTTTCAATGTTGCCTAACTCTAAACAACATTTGGACAAGTATACTCACAAATATGTAACAAAAGTTTTTACAGATTAGTTTGTCGTCTTCCTTTTGACAGAAATATATTCATAAGTACATTAAAACCATGTAATGACATTTATACAGTGAGTTGATCACTTTATAAACACGGTATAGTTCTGGATCACTGTCTGAATGTGTTTATTTTTCCTCTTTGAGTGGTAACCAATATGCTTTTTTCTGATAGAACTGACATGTCTGTAAATGAGTCAAATAAATTGTATTGTGTTATTTGCACGCTTACCACCATTCTATCATGGTTGGTTGGTTGCATGTTGTTTTATGTCATATGGATTACAGTAGTCTTATAGCTTCGTGTGGTAATGCGTTTGTGCTTTGTACTAGTGATAAAAACTATTTTGTTGCTAGTTCACCAATACATTGTATCACAAATATACACGATACCCCATTTGGACACATTATACTGACAATTTAGTAAAGGCAAGGAAAGTTTGCTTCCTCTCATATTGTCTGTAAAAGATTCCAACTCAAGACTGGTTTTTTTAGACTAATGCCTAACTCCCGACCACAGCAACCTTTTATTTGACCATAGTATGCTTATTATTAATGATATACAATAACACAAGATGATTTTTGTATCTTGTTGTTCTATCCTAGTGCCATCTCGTAGTTATCAACTCTTATATTGGATCATTACTCAATTTTCTATGCCATCAACATTTCTGGTAGCCTTAATTACATTTCTAATGAGAGACATGGCAAAACAAAACGATGACCAATGTGTCATTTTCTTGACAATGGTCTTTAAGGGTTAAGATAGGCATGTACTGAATACTTGTATTCAATTTTTCTATTATATTGAAAGAATCGCCAGTAGATTATAAAGAAGAAGATGTAAAAGTTGATGAAAAGAAGGATGTAGAGATTGACAAAGAGGAGGATGTAGAAAAAAGATGTAGAAGAAATGACAGAACAACAGGGATGCTCAGGTCACATAAATGATACTTATTCTTGATAACAAAAGCTTATATTAAACTAATTGCTGATAGCCAATAGTGTGGATATTTTATTTAATGACATGGTGTCTTTTTTTTTTTTTTTTTTTTTTTTTTTTTTTTTTTTTTTTTTTTTTTGCAAAAAAAAAAACGTATAAACAGTGTCGAACTGTTTAAAGTAATGGCAATTTTTGTGAAATAATAAATACATGCTAGGTACGTAATTTTGGATAATTGATTTTGAGTTTTTAAAAAAATGTATTTGTGGTGTAAGGAATAAAAGCGGTCACTACTTGTTGTGCCAGATAAGAAAACCTCAGCCATTGTTCTAATATATTCGGTCAAAATTTTTAGATCTCGGTTTGAGATTTCCCTTTCTTGCATCACTATTTGTGATTATATAATCATGTTTGATTATGCACATACACTTATCATACCTAATTTCTTATATACTTTCAGAACAGCCAAAAATGAAACAATGGACACCAAAAAAAAAACCAATACATTGCATAAAAAATTCAAGATGCCATTGGACAATACAAAAAATATAAGCATCAATCTTGAAGATAATAAAGGAGTGCAAAAGACCTGTCCTCCTCTCAAATTTCAAACTCTGGCACAGATAGGAGCAAAACTTGGAAAATCAACACAGTTTTTTTCTCAATAACCTGGCAACGTGTCAACATAGAATACCGTTTACTGTTGTTTTACTGTGTACTGATTCTACATTTTCATTGTCTGGATGATAAGTTAAGAATATTTTTAAATGCATTGCGAATTGGAAAGCGAATTCCAGTCTATTACCTATGCCCAAAATTCGTCACATTGCTGCCACAATAACAAACAAACTATAAACCACATCTGGTGGCTTACGTAATTATATTTATATGTTTATCAAGTTAACACACATGTTAAATTTTGAAACAAAAAATTACTTTCTTTGATTGTATACTAAATGCTGGGCATTTTCTGCTCCCAGAATGACTTGGATGTCGGCATGAAGTGATTACTTTGTCCATCTATCACTTAAAGGGTTCAATTTTGGTTTTAGTTAAATTGCAAAGGAGAGATTTCTTTATTTCACCATGTCTGAAATTAATCAAGTATGTGAAATTACTCAGGTCATGATTATTGATGTTGATACATAATCTTTTGGATTTAAGCTTCAATGTGTGGAAAGTTGAAAGCACATATTAAAATACAAAATAAATAATCATATTTTATTCCATTTAAAAAAAAACATCCTTAAATTACAAATTCTTGCTTAGATCAGCGCTTAGTAATTCTTGTGTAGAGACAATTGATTCTGTATTCAAGCAATAGACCCTGGTATTAGTGAGTTTATGAGCACACTTGATTCTTTACAGGAGTTGGGGCTTAATATATTCTCTCACATATAGGAGGTATGCAGGGGCATCATGTTTCTTTAAAATTCGCTAGTTATTTTAGTTGTATTACATGTATTATTAATATTATTATTATTTTATTTATTAAATATGTTGAAATTTATTGAGGAAAACTTGGAAATGATGCATGTATATCAATTGATGATTTATTATTGATATTTAAAAGTCGAATTATGCCATTGTATAGCATTAATTTTTTTTATTTTCAACTGGACAAAAACTGAAGATATATTGACTAGTGTACTTTAGATTTGTTTATGTTATTGACCAGGCCATGATGATGAAGGGGTGCAAAATATTTTAAATAAAGTTAATTTAACAGAATTTTTTTTTAAATCATTGAGAGAAATATTCTGATGTCATATTTGGTTTCTCTGCGTGGCTTAAAACCATTTTGTAAAAATTGTTTCATATGTTACATGATTGTGCATTAAATTTTAACAAATTCACAAAATGGCTTTAAATTATAATATTTTGACTATTCTTGAAATGAAAATGGGGTCAAGGTAATGTCTTAATTTTTTACCTTTTTGCTTTAACTATTTTTTTAATTAGCTATTTTTAATCATATTTCAGTGTAGATTTTAATTTATGATGTTTTAAAGTTTTATTTTTCTACATGATGTTAAAGTTAAAAGTCCTGACCTCTTATGAATAAGCTTCAAATTGCTATTTCTTGACTATATTTCCAAAATGTTTAAGGGTTTTCAAGTTTTTATGTTTTAATGGAGTGACGTTCAATCTTGACCTAGTTTTTTCACCTTTGTATTTTTGCTACTATTATTGCTACTTTTTATGTATATTTCAATGATGTAGTGATATTTCAAGCATTTTTTTTATTTAGCCAAGGTCCAGGTCAGTCAGGGTCATGAAAACATATATAGAATATTTTTCAAATTGCTAGAATTTAGTATATACAATTTTTTGTTATGGAGGTTTACATGTATGATGTTTTCCATACATGACTGTCATAATGATCATAGATAAAGTTAAGAGACATGACTTTGTTTAATTTTGTGCTCTTTCTTCTTTTCTGAATATTTGTAATTGTATTTCAAAGCAGATTTTAATTCTTGTAATGTTTCCAGTTACTTTACCTAGGGGTTGAAAAGAGCTATTTTTTGCACAATATGATAGACTTTTTTCATGAAAAACATTTTTTGATGAATGATACTTTGGAGCACAATTTTATTTAACTCGGCTATTAATTTGGTAATGTGGGCTGCAGAAATTTTGTTTTTTAATCCCTGTAGATATTACACTAATATTTGATATGTCAGTCTACCGTCTTGAGTTACTAAGGTTTGAGCTTATTTCTAGTTCACTGAATTTTGACAAAATTATGGCTTTGTACTTTGAAAATAGCAGTTTTTTCGAAGTTTTTTGTAAATGCCTTATATTGAAAATAAATTTGCTATCTATATATATATATATCAAATATTAGTGTAATAATGCGAGTCTACCATCAGTAGTTATCGAATAAGGGTGAATTTCGTTCTGGTTAACTTATTTTGACAAAATTATGGACTGTGTACTTAAAATGTATCTAGTATTTTTCTGTATTTTTTTCATCTAAATCGAGCAGATACTGAACTCATATTTAGTATGTGAAATTAATATCATATGGAATTAAAAAGTTGCATCTCGGTTTGGACACTAGGTAAATCTAACATCATAGAATATGAAATGACATCTAAGCTTTTTCACTCAGGTGCTTATGATTTTAATTTTAGGAGTTTGGTATTATGCATTCTACAAAATGCAATAAAGTTAAATTTATTTTTGAACCAAATTATTTCAACTAGATATTTTTTCAGGTGAGCATAATATTTGGCCTTCAAAAGATTTTAGTGTTTGGTATTAAATTTTTTTAGGTTTATTATTGTTATTATAAAGTGAAATTATTAGCGTTCTTCTATGCATCAAAGTTGGATCGTATTATGATTTTGCATCAATATGAACTCGATGAATCAATACACTGTCAGAAATAATGTCTGGAATACTTGGGGCACTTCAGATTTTCAAAAACAAAGATATTTTCTTATACAGGTTTATCATATACTGAATTTGTAGTTTCTGCATGCTTAGATACGGCTAAAATCATGTGATCCATATCACTGACCGCACCTGCCCGGTCGGAAAAGCCGTATCACCGGTTTGATATCGATATCAGACCGGCTACTTGGAACAAACGGATTTTATCCATATGTATATTTATTCTTTCAAAATTCCTCGGACGGCATCGTTTGTTCTTACAAAGGTTCGCCCAGCTGAGGAGGAATATCCAGTATACGGTTTGTTTATAGCAGACGTCTTGTTTGTAAACAAATCGTCTATCTATAATGGATTGCCACGAGATAGGCGAAAAAGTAATGGATTCATTGGCTAATCGAAGTATGGATTTG
The DNA here is from genome assembly GCA_029721355.1 of Tegillarca granosa. Lineage (NCBI taxonomy): Eukaryota > Metazoa > Mollusca > Bivalvia > Arcoida > Arcidae > Tegillarca > Tegillarca granosa. The sequence goes on from JARBDR010000145.1 coordinate 162,430, forward strand.
GACAATATGATTGAAAGGAGGACCCGAAAAGAGATAAATCTACAGCTACACATGAGTTTGTTGAGAAAATGAGGAATCTTAACACTGTTGTGTTAAGACTAACTCTGATGTGAACAAATTTAGTACATGGCTAAAATCAAAGAACGAGACCAGAAACATCGAAGATCTTAGCGCCTCTGAACTTGACATCCATTTGGCAACCTTGTTCATGACAGATAAAGCTAAAAAGAGTCCCAAAATCATAAACAAGGTCTGCCTGAACGTATCTTTGTCATATTATGATTAACAAATCTCTTGACAACCTTTTTACACGATGTCTAGAAATCTAATAAATTAACTACAGACGTACCATTTTAATAGAGCTTTCTCATATTAGAAAATTTCTTGAGTTGAAATTATGTTTAGGAAAGCACTTTTCATCACATTTATGCAAAGTAATATTTTTTATATTCTGTATGTAATACATGCATCTGTTTTACATGTTGAAATTTTAAGTATATGATAAACAGAATAAAACATGGCAAAATCCATATCATATGCCATACCAGACCTCGACCAATATCAGAACGAGGGCTTTAGCCATATGATATGGATTTTGTCATGTATTATTCTATATATATAGGTATAATTTTGTTCTTGGAAATAATATGCAAAATTTGTAGGTCCAAATTCAAACACTAGAAATGTAAATTTTCTCAAATGTGACAAATTCTCAAAAAGTATAGACATAAGATATAGCTTTAGAAAAGTAATTACGAATACTTAGACCACGTTACCATGCCATAGGTAAAAAGTATGGAGAGTTAAAAGAGTGACAAATTTCATTTAGCCCACTTGTAGGAATTGCAGAAGTCTTCTGCTGTACCCCTTGGCATCTCCATCAAACTTATTGATCTAGGTTTTACCATAGAATGTGGGGGAAATCATATAGAATACTTATATTACAAAGTCATGATGTCATAGGTATTTGAGTTTTCAAAGTCGGTTAACATCAGTTTGAATGTATATTATTTTACATCTGTCCTTCATGAAAGTAATATTTGAATCTACTATTTGGTTATAACAAACATTTTTCATGATACTATTATCTCTTTTTTGATGAAATAAAGGACCTTAAAACTAACATATAATTTTCATGTTTGTTGTTGGTGCCACTGGCAATTACTGCCTTTTGAGAAAAAAGGAGACACTAGAATAACTTTTTGTAGAATTTCAAATTTAAATAAAAAGTTACGTTTTACATTAACTGTAATTTCTCAAAGGTATTTGAGCCGCATTGACTAAACCTGCCGAGAAGGTACTTTTGATGGTTTCCTCCTCTAACACAATTTTTTCCTTTCTTTCTTAGTATAATATTAGAACATCAGTTTCTCAATCTTCAAGTATCCCTCTTCAATTCAATAAGGACTCTGTTTTGTCCCAGTCCAGAGCACTCCAGTTATATTTTGACGTCACCACTTGTAGGTGAAGTGTCAGAAATTTGTACTTAAGCTTCGCACTTACAGATAACGCAAAGACAAATCTTAATATGCCACACCTTCAGAAACATAGAACCTCAGTTTTGATGTCTGAACCAAAAGACTATATTTAAAGTGTCTTGCCCTTCAGGAAACAATACGTATCGATTTTAACGTCTTGGGTATGTCGTGGCTTATGATCGAACTCACAACCTCCTGTACTTTAAGTGGACACTCCGACCATTACGCCACCAAGACAGTTTTTCAAAATCTTTCTAAAATATTTTTAAATGGGTATGTATTGATCCCATGTAATGACTACATTTACTAGACTAATTTTGAACATGATTCATAAAAAATGAAATTGAAATACCAAGTTGTACACATCATTAGGTCCTGCGTTTAATTTTTATTGATAAATGTAAACGACTTAGACACAAGGTACATTAATAATATAAAACATGTATAACTGCTCAATGATCGCATATCAAAATAAAATAATTGAGTTTGACATTTCACACCCCTTATCATACCATTATGGACTTTTTATTGTTGTTTATGCTCTGATATTAAGTGGGGGAAAAAAGATAAGTAAGTAACTGAAAAAACAAAAACAAAACAAAATTGACCGAGGCGACAGATGAGGTAATTTTTTTCTTGATAATATAAGAGCGTAATAGGAAAACCATGAATAAAGACACGTACATATGCTTCATTGATTTCAATAAGGCTTTTGATTCGGTGAATTATACTCTCTTGTTTAACAATTTGTTGTAGGCAAGGATGTGACAATGCGTAATGTCGTCTGTACTGACTGTACATATTGACGACTATCCATAAATATTGACGATGGCGACAATATGTAAGGAAATGAGGCTTTATTTTCCGTTGCAAAATGGGCGACAATATGTTCATTGCATATCCGAACATAATGTCGCCGGTTAATACATTAAAACATGTTTTTGACATTGATGCATGAAAATATGAATGTTTCAAAAGTTTTTTACTGGTCCATGAGTAAAACTAGCAACATTTTATTGCTCTCTCTCTCTCTCTCTCTCTCTCTCTCTCTCTCTCTCTCTCTCTCTCGTTAATACTTAAGCAAAAGAATAAAACCATGTTCAGTCCTTTTAAATCAATCAATGAATACTGATATTATAATAAAACACAATTTGACATATATCATGAAAATATTCTTATAATCATCTTAAATTTTTCAAGGTACACTTTTATCTACTTTTCAACTAAAATACATTTACTCCTTGTACAAATGTATGCACTGCTTTAAATATTAGCATTAATTACTTTAATAACAGTGTTTGTTGATGGCCGAGTGGTTAAGGGCATCAATGCTTTGATCACAGTGCCTCTTTTGCGTACTGTTGGATGATAGTTTTCTCAACATTCTCCAGTGTTCTTCCATCAAAGACCAAAAGTCTGTACTTGTGTATAAAACACATTTATCCACTCCACCCTCTGCTTAGAATCTTGGTTTCAGAGTAGTCGTAATTGAAAGCTCGCGTACAGATTACAGTGCCTCTCACTGTCTAGGCTAAAATCTCACTTAGACAGACTCTAGTGTGAGAAAGTATCGGTTCGCTTGCCCGAGGTTAGGTGGTTTTCTCCACATTTGACTAGGGAGTAAAACGTTGTTACCGAACTCAGCTAGACAGGAGGTGCTTACCCTTCCAGAGCACCCGGCCTCACTTCCTTGATGGAAGTTCACGTGTATAACATATTTTGCCAGTTTGCAAAGTTTTTACTTTGCTTTGGGATTGTGATGTAAACACGGACTGGTATGTTTGTTTTATTTATAATTTATAAAACATCAAATGATATCTTGGTAGAAAAGTCAAGCCATTAAAGGCATTCCAGATGCTTTTTTCCCCATTTTATTTCTATAAAATCCAACGAAATTTTAAATAACAATTAATTAATAATTGAATAAGTTTGGAAGTTAATTTTATAACTGTGAAATTTGGAATAATATCCGGAAAAGTGACATCAAAACATTGGATCAATCTCAACCCTTCATATGCAAGGCAATTCCAGATCTTCTTACCAGAACCCACTCCGATATGTGTGAAAGCATGCTTGACATGCACAAACTTTCAGTTGAAGTGGACAAACGCGAACTTCTATTTCTTGGCAAACTTTGTCTCATGGACTCAAATTACCTTACAAAACAAATATTCATTCAAAGACTTTACCGTTTTATAGAAGCACTGGATATACAGAAAGGCTTTATTCCAGACCTGTGGTTCATTTTGTGCAAATATAACTTGAATGAATTTCTAAAAGACTTTCTTGTTAACCAAACTTTCCCAGCAAAATTTCAATGGAAGAAAATAGTCAACCTACATGTACAGTCTACAGAATCAGAAAACTGGTTACATCGTACTATAAATGACCTAGATTTTAGAGCTCACGGTAAGCATTCAACCAACCGTTATCTGGGAAACAGCTAAAAACGCAGAAGATCTTGCAGCAGCGAAATTTGTTTCTAAACTTTGGACAAACCCACCGAATTCAGATGTTCATACATGTGACCTGACTACTCAGACTTTTGATAATGTTTTTCAGCATTTAACATGTTCATGTCCCGCATTAGCTGCAGTACACACAGTGTCCTGGTCAAACGTTACCGATACATTCGGAATAACATGGAACATTAAACTGAATAGTTACAGTGAACACCAGCAATATCTATCTTTCTTGGATAAACCAATGAAATGTGTCACTCAACCAGAGGAATGGATTTCATTCATTCCAATATCATACAGGTTTATTCTACGGGCTTCAGCCTTGTATTAAAGACTACTGAACCCTTGATTTACACTATACCGCTTTTTTTTTTGTTTTTGCTAATAGTTATGCAGTGTTCGTTTATTTGATCTTTTATATAATTAGTTAAGTTATACAATTATATAAATATATCTCATGTAATGAGGATAACAATAAATGATAATGGTGATGATGATGATGTAGACGGAAAGTAAAGGATTCGGGTCTGGAGAAGCTTTCATTCTTCCAATTTCTTTTTGAAATATTATTTTTTAATTAATTGAATTGTTTGAAAGTAAAATTGATAAAATAAGGCTATTAACCCATCCTCTTTCTCATTTAAACGTTCAAATAAATAGATAAGCAGTTGTTTTATATGTCTGTTCTATTTTGATTCTCCTATGTAAGTTAAACATCAATTGAAGCATTATTTATTGTAAGAAGGTACTAATTTTCATGAAACATTTTATCACCGAAGTCAAAATTTGTCGATAAATACCGATTAATACATTTTGTAGCCAATTCTGACAATGAAAAAATCAATTTTCACAAAGTAGGGGATTTGAAAATAGTCAGAATTTAATTCTGTTTTCCTTATTAAGTAAGAAAAATATTACAGCGTCGTGACACACTCATGATTACTGAATCTTCGCGGTATATATCGGCCACTGTGTGCAAAAGTTATTCACTTGCACAACTTAAGACGGATTCGCATCTTTAAACACCTTTAAGCCGAGCTTAAAGATGCTTAAAGATGCGCGTTAAGATGCTTCAAGATGGCTTAAAGGCACTGCTATCTTTAAGCCTGGCTTAAAGACGGCTTAATGGCATTGAAATTTTAAGCTCCTTTACACCATTTGGCTTAAAGATGGCGGAAATAAGTGATTTGTTTGATGGGATAACTTTTAAGTGTATTATTCATGGATGATTAATTCTCGAACTTTTTATAAATCTGCAGTTTCTCTCAAAAAAACAAAATACCTCAAGTAATTATTACTTCAAGTTATTATTTAACAATCGCTTATACATATATAATTCAGTAATACATAATTCAATTTAAAAATAAATAAATAAATAAATAAATGAATAAATAAATAAATAAAGGATGGATACTTAAATAAATGGATGTGTGAATGGATAAATAAATTGATATAGAAAGAAAGAAAGAAGGAAAAAGAAAAAAATGGGTTGAATAAAAAAAATAAAAATAAATAAAAAAATAAATAAATAAACAATCAAATAAATAAATAAATAAATAAGGATGGATAAATGCTTCTATTAATTTAAAGGGTGGATGGATGATTGAATGCATGCATGGATGGATTAATGGACAGATAAAAAATAAATAAATAAATAAATAAATAAATAATAAATAAAGGACGGATAGTTGAATGGATGGATGGATGAATTATTAAACAATAAAGAAAGAGAGGAGAAAAGGAGAGAAGAAAAGAATGAATGGTTGATTGAATAAATATATAAATAAATAATATAATTAAATTAATAAAAGGCGAATAAAATGTTAAATAAAGATATAACGGATGGATGGATGGTTAAATGATGAATGGATAAATAAATAAATAAATAAATAAATAAATGAAAGTCGGTGAATTGATGGATGGTTGGATTAATCAATAAAGATAGAGAAAGAAAATAAAGTAAAAAGGAGAGAAGGAAGGAAAAAAAGGAATAGATATTTGGTTTAATAAATAAATAAATAAATAAATAAATAAATAAATAAATAAAATGATTTATTAGATGAATTAAGCAACGACATGTCGTTGGATTTAGTAAATTAATAATTTGATTTAATTAATAAAGAATGGATAAGCAATAAAATAAATACATAACAAGATAATGATGGATGGATGGATGAATGGATGGATGGATTGTTGAATGGATGGATGGATGGATAAATAAATAAATAAATAAATAAATAAATTGAAAGGATGGTTGGAAAAATAAATAATGACATAAATAATGAAATGATAGATGGATAGATGAATGAATGAATGAACGATCAAACGTTATTTATCTAGCCGAAGTATTTGGTAATTCCGTGCCAGAAGTACTAAAGTATTAATTAATTAACATATGGGACTGAAGATGATAGGTGTAGTGTACCTTGTAAGGGTCGGATATAAGTGATTTGTTTGATGGGATAACTTTTAAGTGTATTATTCATGGATGATTAATTCTCGAACTTTTTATTAATCTGCAGTTTCTCTCGAAAACAAAATACTTCAAGTAATTATTACTTCAAGTTATTAACAATCGCTTATACATATAAATTTGATGATAATTCGAGGACAAATTTTTACACAAATATCAATCTATAGCTTATAAGCTATTTATTAATATCATTTTACTGATGTTTCTTTTTATCTTTATATTTCGATATCCCATTATACAGATCTCTCTCTCTCTATCTCTCTACGCCAAGGTTTTTTCTATCTGCACAAGATTTAAATCCCATTGCATCGATGTTATATTATATAAATTTATGAATTATGTAAATGAAATATCACAAAGATTATATTATGACGACATTAAATATATCGGTGGTTTTTCATGGGCATTTCAGTTTCTTCGATCACCGTAATAACCCCCCCCGAGAGAAGCGTAGAAACTTATAATTTGACAGGGCAACCCCTCTCTCTCTCTCTCTCTCTCTCTCTCTCTCTCTCTCTCTCGACATAAAAGCTATCCCTGATTAATTCACAATCTTTGCTCTCATAAAACATCGAGTCTATTTTGCTTCATTTATTCTTTTTTCTTCCTTATTAGAGATTGGTTATTCAATAAATTTATATCTAATTTGTTTAATATTTTTATTTGTCTTGAAAAGTATCTGTGCATCCAATATTATTATTCATTTCAATTAAAAACTAAATTAGAATTTTCAATAATAAACAAATTCAAATTACAAAGTAGTCTCAATAACTTTTTTCTGTATCAAAATTTTAACAACAGAAGTGTACTTAGATAAGATTCTACAAATGCATATTAATGTCTAAAAATAACTATTTGTTGAATTTGCAATCTAATTAACTGATTTTGCCAGTCATATAAATAAGTATATTACAGGTGGGGTTTGACATTCCTGCCTTCCTTTGATATATGAATGATTTATTTTTCTTTAGAATAAAAGATTGATGCTTTATACTATAAAATAAATAAAAATTATCATAATATATATAATGGAGTAAAGTTACATAAACATGCATATTTTCTATTCAAAATTTGAGGTTTTTCAGAAATGGTCACATGATCATATTTCCTTAGGTTTATATAAATCATTTGTTCCAGTATATACATCCTACCCCGTGGCCTAACGGATAAGGATGCAGTGTCTTGCAATCTAAAGATAGCGAGTTCCAGCCCCGCTCAGGACAAGTGTTATAGGTAAGATGTAATCAATTGATTAATGATGTAATTAGTTTAGAGAATGGTGACAAAATAAAATAAAAATAAATAAATAAATGATAAAAAAATAGTATAAAAAAAAGAAAATTTAAAAAAAAAAAAAAAAAAACCATTTGAAAATATACAGGAAAGAAAATAAAAGATCTTAAAAAATATTTTAAACATATCATTTTGTATAATTTTTTATTATATTTTTTTAAATAAAAAAATATTAAAACAAAAAAAAAACCAAAACAAAAAACAAATATTTTTATACCTCTTAAATAAATAAAGTAATTAATAAGGCAATAAATATTCATTTCTACCAATAATAATTTATCCGTGCTTAAAGATGGCTTAAAGATGGCTTAAAATTTCAGTGCCATTAAGCCATTTTTAAGCCAAGCTTAAAGATGGCTTAAAGACATCTTTAAGCAGCTTAAAGATAGCTTAAATGTGGCTTAAAGACATATTTTAGCCATCTTTAATCCACCTTAAAGCTAGCTTAAAGATGATATTTCGTCTTGTGCAAGTTTATCATTAATAAGTTATTTTAAAGACGAAAGCTTTTAAAAATCTTAACATTATTAAGGAATTGTTAGTAATTTTAAGGGGAAAGGGAACCAAAATAACACATTTATTTCTACTTAAAAAAAACAAAAAGGAAGTGCCTTTCCAACAGCAGTGTCTTTGAGATATAAAGATGAAAACACAGAGTGTACAGAGAGTCACCTGAAGCATGTTCTTTGTTGAGATGAAAAGTTTTCAGAACCCAATAGTGGATGTTGTAAACCGGGCAGAATTTATTTAGCTCTATCATCTCAAGAAGGTATCATGTCTTATATGTAAAATCCCATTGTTATTTTTTATTAAACATTTATATACACATATAATTCAGTATATATGTTGTTGATATGAGTTTTAGTCGAGGGCGGAGCATTTTATAATTTGATTTTATCTCTATATCACTTGCACGTGTAAATAACACTAGCCTTATCATGAAAACTTTTAATACACAGTGGCCGTCATCACAATATTGTTGATAAGTATGTAGTCACTGTATCCCAACTTATACTGGATATATTTGACTTACCATAGGTCTTTGGTCCTTTCATTCTCAAAATTGACTTACACGTGACGGGTGTAGCTAGCTAAACAGGAGGTGCTTACCCTTCCGGAGCACCCGGCCTCACTTCCTTGATGGAAGTTCACGTGTATCACCTATTTTGCCAGTTTGCAAAGTTTTGACTTTGTTTTTGGGATTGTGATATGGACAAGGACTGGTATGTTTGTTTTATTTTTATCTAATCATGGAAATATCTTTTCAAATGACAAAGTGTAAAATGTTGACTTTATTGGACTCTTGGACTGGATTGGACTCTTGGATTGGATTGCGTATGGTGTATATGTTTCACAGTTAATACATTATAGTAGAGCTTGTTCTCAGCGACTTTCTGCAACGAAGCAAATTACTTACAATTAAATAGTTGATTCAAGGTTATTGCAAGCCTAGGTTAATCAAAGCCTTTAAAACGTTTTATGGCCGTCATTACAATATTGTTGATGAGTATGTAGTCACTGTATCCAGACCTGTACTGGATATATTTGACTTACCATAGTTCCTTGTTCCTTTCATTCTCAAAATTGACTTTGCACGTGACGCGTGTAGCTAGCTAGATAGGAGGTGCTTACCTTTCCGAAGCACCCGGCCTCACGTCCTTGATGGAAGTGCATGTGTATAATTAAATTTGCTAGTTTTCAAAGTTTTTAGTTTGTTTTTGGGGATTGTGAATTGGACATGGACTGGTATGTTTGTGTTTTATTTTTATTATTGGACTATAAGACTGGATTCATGGACTGACTGGATTGGATTATTGGATTCTGTTACTATTTTTCATTTACATTTAATTTTTGATAATTTTTATCGAACAAAGAGATTTATCAAAGTATTGTGTAAATTAAATTCTTATCATCGACAGTAGCTGTGTTTTTTCTTGGGTGCATATATATACACAAGACTAGGCAACAGTAATAGATATTTGGTAATGATTTTATTTGTTTTTATTTTGAAATTATTTTTTTACAAATGTGTAAATACAGTTCATGAGTCCAGTCCAAAAGACCAATATAAGACTAACAGTCCAATCCAATCCACATTTTACACTTTTCCCTTTCAAAACCCACATATTGTGTATATCGTCATCATCGCAAGTGGGGAAATGTGGATGTTATCACCCTGGTTGGTTGGACTTTCTGTCATTGATAGTTAAAGCTTCCCCCGGTTAATAAATATGAGACAAGTACAATACCAGTTTCTGCATTTCTATGGTCACAGTTAGGAATAACAAACTGTTATCATTTCAGAGAAAAAAATATTTTATATTATATTATTATTATATTTACATTAAAGTTCGTTGAAACAAACTCAACTATGCGACTTTTGATATCACATGTTATTATGCTGATTGATCTAAGGAAAGCTATAAAATGCATTTTGTAAAAATGAATAAATTGTAATCTATCACAGCTTTTTTTTTTAACAGTTGTTATCAATTAATATAGGAATAATATATCAATACACAGATCAATGGTATAGATATTTAATTTTGACATTTTATAATATAATCAGATTGCATTCTGACATCGGAGTTGTTCATCCAGGCAGTGCTTTTAACACTTTTGAATAAACAAAATCCATTGCCTTCTCATTCTTCCAGATACTTTGTTTAATCATATAATATGTTCCAGTCTACATTTATTAATTCCACATTTTAATACCCTTTAATAATAATTCCCTTTGTCATGAAATTTGATTTTAGGGACATTGATGTCAAGGACAGCCCTATTCCAAGAATACAGAAGAAAATTAAATCAAAGTTCCCCATTTCAACAGAGAAATAAGGATGAAAGTAAATGCAACTGCGGATTACAATTAACAACAAATGTGTGTTAGTTGGGCAGATAAAACAATTTTTCAGGCCAATCTTTCAAATAGTGATACAAGCATGAAATTTTGCACGATGATAGTTTTATAGATACTGAATACAAATTTAACGATGGCCAAACAAAAAAATCAAAATGGCTGCCAAAATCCAATATGGCCGCCATGTGTTGGTAAAATAACATCTTCCATATATGTTTTCATTATTGAATAGCATTTACACTTTATTTTGAAAAAATAATATTAGAAAACTTGTCCAATATGACATAAAAGCACTATAAATCTATTAACCTGTAAAATAGCCGCTATATTCCAAGATTGATGCCAATTATTGATATAATAACATCAAAAGTAAATTATGTCTTTATTCTAAAATTAGATTTCTAAGTACAAACCTTTCAATATTTTTTGTTTACAAAGACCAAATAAAACACAAAATAGCACACATCTTAGAAGACTTGGTTGAATGTGTCGTGTAAAAATTAAAAGAGTGGTTGATATAGCACTACCAGGGCACACTGGTGTCATCACTGCTTTGAAACTCAGCATGGGGTTCAGTGTCAGCTAAATTTATTTAATAAATATAATTAGTGTCCCAAATAATGTCTAATTTGCCCCTTTTATAAGTTAGACATTCGCGCCTGAATTGACAGGATGTTCCAGCGCGGGAGAGCCGAGCCAAGGATGGTGGGGCTTTATCCATCTGGAAGGTGTACAGATCGCACGGGACTTAAATGGCACTGGATGAAGAATCGGGCTAGGTGTAGGGAAATATTTTACTCGAACCTAGTTGTATCCCATAGAATAAAGTGCTTATAGGTGAACGGTGGTAAAAGGATAATCCCTCGACCTTCTCCTTTATTACAATGGAACAACCTTCAACAAGTTCAAACCCATCACGCGAGTGGAAAACAGATTGGACAAAATGTTGTCTTTGTCAACAAGACAAAAGAGATGATTTGAAATCAATACCAGCATCATATAAACTTGAACCTGATGGCTATACGACCTTGGCTACCAATATACCACAATTTTATAAACTTAATGCAATGCCAATAATTCTTGACCCATCAAGGCTAGACGAAGGCAGTGGCATAGAAGTTACACTTAGAAAAAATGAAGCGAAGATTCATGACAGTTGTAGATTAATGTTCAACAATACAAAATTACAACGGGCCCAGAAAAGGAAATCATCAGAAAAAAGGGAAAGTCAAGAAACTGGTAAAATAAAAAGAGTTGCTCCAAAAGAAAGCGAATGTTTCCTGTGTGAAAAAGAGGCAGCTCCCTCTGAGTTGAGACAAGCGATGACAATGCAACTAAATGAAAGACTTAATGAATGTGCTAGAACTTTAAATGATGGAAAATTGCTGGCTAAGCTAACTGCAGGTGACATTGTGGCACAAGAACTTAAATACCATAATTCCTGCCTGATTGGACTTTATAATAGAGAAAGATCTTTCTTGAGAAAGACTAAACTTGACAAAAGTACAAAACATTTGCCCGGCAAGGAGATATATCCTCTGGTGTTTTCTGAACTTGTGACTTATATTATTGAAACAAGGAACACAAGTGACGTTTCGAATCCTGTCGTGTTCAGGCTAGCAGATTTGACCAAACTTTATAAGGAAAGGCTTGAACAGATGGGCGTCGAAAATCCAGATGCAAATTTAACACGTTTAAAAAACCAGATTCTAGAGCAGGTACCAGAAATGGAAGCGCATAAAAAGGGTAGAAATGTCATTTTAGCTTTTCGTAAGGACATTGGGCAAGCTCTTTCAGATGCCTCTGAATATAGTGATGCTTATATTCTTTCTAAAGCTGCAAAAATCCTACGCAGTCAGATGCTGAAGCACAAGTTTAAATTCAGTGGCGACATATCTGAACAAATCATTAAGGATTCTATGCCACACTCGCTTCTTCAGTTTGTAGGCATGTTGGAACATGGTGCAGATATAAAATTACAGCTACAGTTTGGAACATCAAAAACAGCATTTGCAATGGCACAGTTATTACAATATAATTGCTATACACGTCCAAAAGAAGGCACAATAACACACAGACATTCTAGAGATCGTGAGACACCATTTCCAATTTATATGGGACTATCCGTTTTTTTCAAAAACAAGAAAGAGAACTTTAGTTCAGTTATTGCACGACAATGGAATCGGGATTTCAGAGTGCTTGAGATATCTGCACAACTTGGTGATGCAGTAGTTAGTCAATACGTTGAAGATGGAGTAGTATGCCCCCCCCCCCCCATATATGAAAAAGCATCTATTTACCACCGCTGCTATGGGCAATATTGATCATAATCCTACATCTTCATCAGCAACAACATCTTTCTATAGTACAAGTATTTCTTTATTTCAATATCCAAGCCAAAATAACCCAGGTGAAGACCGTGGACAACTTGTTATGAAAGAAGGGTCAGTTCAGAAAGTACCAGAACTGCCAGATTCCTTTACGAATATTCATCCAGCATTTTTTCCATCCAAAAACCCTAAACCTCCGGTCAAAGCATTTCCCGACGTAGCTTTGTCTGGTCCTCTTATAACAAGTCAACATCTTTTACTAGAGTACCAGTGGCTCCAAATTCAGAGATATTTGTAACTGAAAATATCGATGAAACTAGAAATTTAACATGGTCAGCTTATCATGCTTCAAAGAAAAGAGGTCAGAGATTTGAAATCAGCAATGCTTGCTTAATGCCGCTGCTTAGAGAACAAGCTCACTCTGTTGCAACTATAAGACATGTCATGGATAAAATCCGAGATGTTGTTCTATTATTAAATCCTGATCAAGTCCCAGTTCTCACAGCTGACCAGCCATTATACTCCCTGGCAAAACAGATCCAATGCTGAAAGGTTTGGAGAGGATAAATTTGTTTTAATGTTTGGAGGTTTACATATTGAAATGGCTGCACTGAGATCTATTGGAAATCTTCTCCAAAATAGTGGATGGAAATCTGCCATTTCAGAAGCAGGCATAGCTTCATCTGGCACAGTAGATTCTTTTCTAACTGCATCAAGTATTACCAGAACTTGTCTGGCGCACCAAATAACAGCATGTTGTCTCTTTAAGCTTCTTAAACAGGCATATGATGCTTTTTGTACAAGTCGCAATGACGAAGGCACCATTTCCATTTCTTTTGATGAATGGTGTACAAAACGCAAAAGCGAAAGCTTGCAGTTTCATTACTGGTATTTGATATTAACAATGGAACTAGTCATACTTACATTCATCAGATCTTTTCGAGAAGCAAATTTTCAACTTTATTGCAATGCATTGTCCGAATTGATACCTTATTTCTTTTCAAACAATAATATTAATTATGCAAGATGGCTTCCTATTCATCTTAGAGATATGTTGACACTTAATCAACACCCACAAATAGCAAGGGAATTTAATGCTGGACACTTTATTGTTCATAAGTCTAAACGTGAATATTCCGCTATGGCTATAGATCAAGCTCATGAGCAAGCCAATGCAGTTATCAAAGGCGATGGGGGAGCAATCGGTATAACTGAAGACGAGTCAGCTTTGAGGCGTTGGATGATCGCTGGTCCAGAAGTGAGTCGTGTAATTTCAAAATATGAATCTGCAGCAAGAGCCAAAGACTTTATGCCAGACATCAAACATCATGATGATAATGCTGGAGGACAAAAGATGTTTTTAGAAAAAGTAAGAAAGCTGACGGATACTATAAGAACAATGGGTAATCCATTTGAGGAAGAATCTAGAGACCTTCTGACGTTAGACACAAAAGATGTTGGGCATCCTAGCTTTAGCAAAATGATAATAACTCATTATAAAAGAGGAAACGAACAATTTAAATTATTTATGGCCATGTTGGAGAACGAAGAACCATCTTTTTACCAACCAATCAAAAAGAACAAATTGTCTTTCTTTTAACCAGGAATCACGACCTGATGATTTTAAGCAAAAATCTCTCAAGCAGGACTGTGCTTTCTTTTCACAACTGTTCATATCGTGTCAAAACAGAAATTGCGATTTGAAGGGTTTCTTTAAACACGAAAACCAACATTATCAAACATCAATTAGTGATAGAGGGAAACTTCATGTTTGCCAAAAATCACAATTGCTTGATGTGCTGTTAATGCAAGTCACATTACCAGATACAGACATAGAAGCGGATGTTCTTATCATTTATGGCTCAGCTTTTGTTAATAGTTTACCAACAAGAAGTGCTAAAACATTTGGTTAATATGTAGAAGAGGATATTATTCCAAAAATAAAAACATATCTAGAAAAATACCAAAGAGTAGATCTAGTCTTTGACGTTTATTTTCCAACAAGTCTGAAATCAGAAACACGTGCAAAAAGAGGCCAGGGTTCCCGCAGAAATGTGTCCGAAAATGGTAAAACACCGACTAATTGGTCTAATTGTCTACGTGATGACAAAAATAAAACAGAATTGTTTAATTTAGTTGCAGACAAGGTAGCTTTAATACAATCTGTAAAGACAGTTCTAGTTTCAAAAGAGGATCAGGTGTTAAGCAATCACGATATTTCTCTTGTCGATGTCAGTCCATGTAACCGCGAAGAAGCCGATACACGTATTTTTGTTCATGCACTGAATGCAACAATGACAGGATGCACAAAAATTATAATAAAAGCAAATGACACTGATATTGTAGTTATAGTGGTATCCTTGTACTCATCCTTGAACCATAGAGGTCTGCAACATTTGTGGATCTTGTTTGGTCAAAAATCCATTACAAAATGGATACCTGTGCATGAAATTTGTTCAACAATAGGTCCCAAGAAAACTAATGGCATCCTTTTTTCCATGCATTCACTGGTTGTGATACTGTTTCTGGCTTTCGAGGAAAAGGTAAAAAGTCCGCCTGGCAAACATGGAATGTTTGTAGTGAAGTATCGGATGTCTTTACAAAATTCAGTTGTCATCCACCATCGATAGATCAAGGTGATTTAGACCAAATTCAGAGATTTGTTGTGACAATGTATGACAGATCAAGTTCAACTATTTATGTAACGAGGCAAGACTTGAACTTTTTGCCAGAAAGCAGAGACCTTATGATGCTTTACCTCCAACCCAGGACGCACTATTGCAACATTGTAAACGTGATGTTTTTCAAGCAGGGTGTATTTGGGCACAGTTGATTGTGCGCTGCCCTCAGCAACACAATCAAGCTGCGTCGTGCCAAGAATTGACTAAGTGCGGATGCAAAAGCGAATGTAGTGGGAGATGCAAATGCTATCGCCCTTGTCTTCCATGCACTGCATTATGTAGCTGTTCATGCCTTGATTAATTATTTTGATATCCTTATAATCAAAAATATTGCATCTTATTATTATACACATTATTATATCTGCTATATTGAAGCTGGAAACATTTACTTTGAAAATAAACCGACGGTTTATGGAAACGACATTGTTTGAACCACA
>JARBDR010000146.1:0-13396 GCA_029721355.1 Tegillarca granosa
CGACCCGATTCATAATTTTTGACCTGCAGCGATATTCCTTTTCAGACATGCAGCCCTATTCATACGATAATGCTCAATGTACACTTTAATCTATAGAAAACTTTGGTATTTGTTTATATAGGTTGGGCATAAAGTATTTTTGTCCTGTAACATCAAATTTAGAACTTGAATCATCTTGATTATTATATAAAGGCAAATGAAGACCGTCCTCCATAAAGAAATTACATTTTCCGAAATTCTTAACTTTTTAATATTTTTAGGAAATTTCACATGAAAAATGAAGTTTATGATATCTATTTAGAGCACAGCATCAGTTTATAATTTTTTGGCATTACAAAAAGGGCTTATTCAACTAAACAACATTTTGTTTTTAATTTTTAAAAACTTTTTTGTCATACAATTTCATACTTTACCACTTTTATTTCATACAAAAAGAGATGTTCTTAGTTAAACTTTCACTTCATCCCAAAAGATGACAGGATTTATGAACAGGGACGAACAGTAGTTCATACATCAACAGATTGCATTGTTCTTTGACAAAAGCACTCGTATTATCAGTAAAGTTACCGCTATTCAGCAAGCATTGTTTGACCGATTTAAACCAAATTTACTCTATAGGTATCTATTGATGTTGCTTTGAATGAGTTTATAAAATATTAACAATTTTTTCCTACCACTCCACAGTCTACATATCGAACTGATTTAAACTGAATTTATTCTTTAGTTACATGTATATATTGAAATCGTGAATAATTTCCATTGCCTAATGTCTGAGTATGGCTTTAATATAAAATAGTTTAACACTACCTTGCTACCACACTTCAGTATCCAATTGGAGAGTCAACTAACTTTAACAGGAATAAAGCGACTGCGATAAGCTAATTTATGAACAATATACTATTTATATTTTGCGCAAATATTTTATATAATGGGGCACCAATTTCATGTCATTAGCCTTTACTGAAACTAGCAATTGTTTCAAAAACTATCAACTTTTTATAGATTCATGGATTCGAATAAAAGTGATATGCTCATGATACAAATTTATTGTTAAAGTTTCCGCTTTTTATCTGCCTCTTATTACTAGAGTACCTTTTCTGTCACTTGTGAGATTTGCGTTTAAAGATTAATTCACTCTCTGGTTGAGAAAAACCAAAGTACCAGAAGAAAGCCACCGACCTCCGACAAGCGAGCTGGCAAAACTTTCTCCAGACAGACTTGTAATGAAATATATAACAAGAGTTCTTTCGAAAAACCATAAACTTCCATTCTATTGATAGTTTCAAATTTTTATAAGGATAAAATATTACAACTGTACCTATAACTAAAGAACTTTGCTTATTAATCATAGCTTTCGTTCTATAATAATAAGTAAATGTTAATTATTCAACATCCGATTTTTTCGTTTTATTTGTATATAATTTAATTTTAATTTGTTTATACAACAAAACACAATACAAAACAATGAAGATCACGTGACTATTTTTTTTTTCTTTATACCTCAATAAAAAAAATTATCTAGGTTAGCTCCGCCCACATGACACGTAGACTGACGTAGACTGATTGTTGAGCAGCTGCTGATCACGCGTCATCTTAACGCTGATTGGCTAGTTATAAAAACTGTAACAATCAGGTCATATTTATCCGCCTCATGGCGAATATGGCTTTAATAAAATTGATTTCAATGTTTCGGTTTTTTGTCTTTTTTAAAATGCCACGCGCATTATCCAGTGTGCAAATCGTTTTTTCTTTTATACACCAATTAAAAAAAAATCATCACAGTTATTCCTTAAAAATCCGACGAAATGATAAAATAACAATCATTTAATAAAAATACTAGTAATTGTTTATATCGATATTTTCTGGCAACGTATGTTTAATTTTATTTTTAAACGCTTGATCCAACAGTATAAACTAAGCACGTGTAAGCAGAAAGTAGAGGATTCAGGCCTGGTGAAGCTTTCTTTCTTCTGAAGTTTTTGAAATATCATTCTGTAACCTTCAATTTTCAGAGACATTTATAAGGATAGTATTAAAATACTACAATAATTAAAATGTTTAAAAGTGATTTTGATTAAATAAGGCTATTTTTTCCATCCTTTTTTCATTTAAATGTTAAAATTACGTAAATGGGGCGCCAATTTTGTGATGTATACTCAATATTTTTAAAGGAATTTTATAAGTTGAGACGCAAATAAAATATTTGATTTAATTGGAAATCCAAGCGCGTATTGTCTAATTAGGGAAATCTGAAAGTAATTGTTGTATTGGTATAGGCGTCACGTGACGCGGTTTAATTAACAAGTTATTTTTCATGCATTTTAAAATCAGCTACCTGTGAACAGTTCTCACTCGCTAGTTGTTTAACGACAACTTGTTCAAGACTGTTCATGACATAATAACTGCAAGACGGTCACTGGACGGATGTGAGTTTTATCAAATTCAAAGTTTTATGACATTTATTGTGGTGCCCGCATCAGGTACACATTTCAAGCTTATATATGCTCTATTTTCGACGGATTTTTATTTTTATAATTTCGCAGTTTTCGGCTAAATTTTAGAAATTCTTAAATGCTGGATTAGAGAAGTAACACAGCGCCAAAAATAACCACACTTACAGTTAATCCAATTGGCTAGGTGAGTTACATAAAACAGACATTCGACAATGTTACAATCCATATTGCAGAAAATGGAATTTTTGTTTTTAAATGCAGAAATCTTCAAAATAATTGGTTTAAAACGAAAGATGATGGTTTGCCGCAGAATAAATGGCATTCTAATTTTTTCTTCATGATAGGAAATGGCACATTTTTTTCAGACGATTTTTTGTATAGTGCTATCTCACTGACTCAGTATACCGCACCACTTTAAGTCCATTATACTGACCTTTTGTGAATCAGTCGACACACTGTCCTTTTAGTATCGAGCGCCAGACAAGAAAGCAGTAACTCAAATTTTGCAGTTTTTTGTATAACCCGGTCGAGCCGCGGTTCGAACCCAAGAGCTTCCTCTTTCAAATCAGACGCTCTTCCGCTGAGCCAGCGAAACCGACTTCTATAAACGAAATACTGTCTGCATAGCAAAAGGTGTTGGTATATACTAAATATATAGCGGACGACCTAAATCAGACTTTTAATCTTTTAATCTCTTTCTAATCCGATTCGCTATAAATAATCCAACCGTTATTTGCCCATTAGCAAGTTAAAAATAAACATGTTTTCAGGACTCCATTTTTGGTGTTATCAAGTTCTCAACTTATCAAGTTCATTTACTTTGTGACGGGAGTTTAAATTTAAAATCCACTTACGTAAGTAGTATCACGAATCAGTATTTTCATCTGTTTAAACAACGATAGATGTTTAATTTTTTGTTTTTCAGTATCTTTGAGATAGTAGCCCTAATTTTTTCTCGGGGCCTCGGTGGCCTGTAGTCTAATTAAAGCGCGCGCTTACGGTTTACAGAGAATCTCCGCCTGGGTTCGAATCTCACTCAGGACAAATCCTAGTGTGAGAAAGTGTTATCACTGTGTCTCTTATCGCCTGGGTTGGAATCCCACTCGGTACAGATCCTAGTGTGGAAGTTCCTCTTACTGCCTGGGTTCGAATCCCACTCGGTACAGATCATAGTTTGAGAAAGTGTGGTCACAGTGCCTCTCACTGCCTGAGTTCGAATCCCACTCAGGACAGATCCTAGTGGGTTCGAATACCACTCGGTACAGATCCTAGTGTGAGAAAGTGTGGTCACAGTGCCTCTCACTGCCTGGGTTCGAATCCTACTCGATAAAGATCCTAGTGTGAGAAAGTGTGGTCACAGTGCCTCTCACTGCCTGGGTTCGAATTACACTCGGGACAGATCCTAGTGTGAGAAAGTGTGGTCATAACACCTCTCACCGCCTGGTTCGAATCCCATTCGGTACAGATCCTAGTGTGAGAAAGTTTGTCAGTTTTCTTGCCGAAGTTCGGTGTTTTTTTTTCCACCACCATCCCAGAACTGACCGTCTCGAAATAAGTGAAAGAATCTTGACTGGGGCGTAAAACACCATTACTCCACTCCACCCCTACTTTTCTCAATAATTTTCTCAGACTAGCCTCTGTTCGAAACTGTTGTTCATTCAGAGAACAAACGAGTTCGATTTTCTTAGATTTATTCAGTTTGTCATGTGCAGAAATCTAAATTTTTACCAAAAGAAATAATTAAAAAAAATGTTTGAGAAATATGCGTAAATTCTGCACATGACATTTTATCTATCTATCTATCTATCTATCTGATAGCTTATTTATTTCTTTCTTTCTTTCTTTCTATTATTTATTTATTTATTTATTTATTTATTTATTTATTTATTTATTTCTTTCTTTTTTTTTTATTTATTTATTTATAGTTTATCTTGTCAGTTGATAGGACGTACGAAGAAAGAAGATATAATTTTATTTGACGTCTAACCAAACCCTAGAATGAGAGCCCGGAAGAATATAAACTCCACAGTTTTGGCGACCATTTTGTTTTTATTTATTATGACATTATATGTAAATAGAGGACGTGAGATTCAATGTGACAACTATCCGTTTGATTCGCAAGCTTTTCCCGAATGTCAATATTTTCATAAAAACTCTTGAATGATATCATTCGTGTTAACACTAAATCATGGAAAAGTAAAAATGCAGACGACTTTCTGTTGACAATGTTTACAACGTTTGATACAAAAATGGAGAAAGAAGAAATTTATTTTAACACTCTCAGAAACTTGAAATTATTAGGCCCCAAAGTTAATACTGTAGTTTTCTCCGATAGTATAGCAACGTCAGATCTGGTAACTTCCGGTCATGTAAAAACACTTCCGGTAGGGCAAAGATTTGTGGGGCACCAGTTTTAAAATCTTTATTTATAAATGCGATTCCAATGCAGATATTCTGTTTGATAAAGGATTTATAAAAACATTGTCTGAAATTGTGGAATCACACCACTTTGATAAAGGACCAATCTTGATTATAGGCAGACGATCAGAGTTCAATATTACGTCACTGAAGAAGTCAGTTATCAACACAATTGAGGAAGTTGAACAATTGGGAATGCGTTCTACTCTGTCGCATGGAATGGCGGGAGATGTATTCATTACAAATAACTTATTCCTTTGGGATCACATGCCCAACCTTGCTATTGGAAGGGCAACTGTTGACAATTGGTTAGTTTGGTTTGCACGTGCAACTGGTGCCAAGGTCATTGATATAACTTTTTCAACACTTTCACTTCATCACAAGACAGATATCAAAAAATTAACTGACTGACCGTCGGATTGTAACTTGGAAGCGACAAAAAATCTTCGGTTTTCTCTAGATTACCCATTTGGAGGGGATCAATTGACTGCGCAGATTTCTTGACTCATATGACAACCGATTCAAAAGTTAGAATCATTAAAAAGACAACGATTTTCCTCATTGCTACTATTAGATTTAGTCAGTGGCCCCAAAATGTGCAAAATTCTGCTAATTTTCCGCAAAATTTTCTTCTAGTCGTTCAAAACTGTGTTTCTGGTTTTTTTTTTTTTTTTTTTTTTTTTTTTTTTTTTTTTTTTTTTCGCAATAACTCCTATATTCTTGCTAACCCGCTAATAAAAGCGTGTCACGTTTGTAATTGATAAGTATTTCATAATGTTAACAAGGGAGATAAGTATGAAATTTATTTCTCTCAACAAAAGCGTGATTATGTCTCGTTGTTAATATAAGGCTGATTCATCGAATGTCTATTTGAATATTAAAAGATATGTTTAACCCGCATGATCCAAAATAGAAATGGCGATTTAAACGTCATTTTGACAACTCATATGCTATATCAAATTTAAGAGCAGACGATAAATTTATATTGACATGTAATTTTTAAAAACTTGTTCGAGTATAAAATTTGTTTAAAATTAATTGTATTAATTTATCATTTTATTTTTATTATCAAACTTTATTAACGCATTTTAGAAGACAAAAAATCTTGCTCATTATATTTTTGTAAACATTGGTCCCCCAGGTACAAGGAGTGGCCAAGTTGTCTAAAGCGTGCGCTTACGGATCGCAATGTGTCTTGTCGCTTAGGATAGAAAAAATCTGAGTGTCGGAGAAAGATTGTCAGTTTGCATACAGAATATCAGTAATTGTTTGTTCAAATCGGGTTTAATGGTACTCTAGTTTTATCCACCATTCCATAACTGACAGTCTGAATATATAATTAAATGGTGGTAAAATAACGATTACTTGTTACAACTATGAAAAGCATATCACATACCATCGAAAGTTGATAATGCAAACATCTGAAAGAAAAACCCCGACTCGAAGACATGCAATCAGCATAAAGTTATCCAAAAACACCAATTCGTCGGACCTTGCGACTTGATTAGTTTTCGACGAGTCTTGCATCGCCAAAAGTCGAGACTTAGGTGTTACTTTTTCGATGTCGTAGGCGGCGGCGGCGTGTCAAAATGTGAACGTTTATGTTAAACAGCTACTCGATCAAAAACTAACCAGGCGAGACATTGAAATCCGTAGAATTTTTGTATTCTAATAAAAGCACCGTTTCCGGTAGATCGGAGCTATTTACATGCATTAGCTTAAAAATGACCATACTTATCCATATATTACTCGGCTGCAATACTTGCCACTATCTTATTTACCAAAATTCGCATCTATATTGCACACAGAATATAAAAAGAAAACAGTGTTTTACATCAAGTCCTGCGCATTTTATATACATCAAGACGCTCATTTCTTAAGGTGTGTTCTGGCAGAAACCAGAGTACCAGAAGAAACTAATCAACCTTCAACAACCATCCGAGGGAAACTCGAATCTTGAGTGAAAAGCATCGTGATTTGGTGACCGGTGTTTACTTCATTTCTTAAGGTGTGTTCTGTCAGAAATCAAAGCACCCGGAGAAACTTACCAACCTTCAACAGCCATCCAGGGAAACTCGAACCTTGAGTTGAAGGCCCTGTAATCTGGTGACCAGTGTTTACTTTAATCAGTCATCGAAATCCGAGATGTTACAGGCCTGACAAATTAAAATTACGTCCAATATAGTGAAATGGAATGGTTCGATAGATTTTTACGCCCAGTCAAGATTCTTTCACATATATTGAGGCGGTCAGATCTTCAGTTGGGGAGGAAACTGGAATGCCTTGAGAAAACCACCGGCCTTCGGCAGGTAGAGTCAAATATGTTTTTTATTTAGTTCTTCAGGCAGGATGAAAACATTAGCTAAATATAAAAAAAGAACACACTTTTAATTTCAAAGAAGATAGTCGTTTATTAGGATAATTTCGAAAGAGAATCTTTTAAATTGAATGGGATTGATTTCAAATTTAGTCGAGTTTTTGCATTCAAGTACCAATCAAAGCAATACATGATGTCTTTAAAAGAGGACATTGTGAATGGCGGGTGTTAACTCTATCCCGAAGGGTAATCCACCGTCGTAAGGCCATCCCGCCCCGACCGACATACTGAACACAAATTCACGATACAAATTCGCATTAGCATAGACAATTTCATAAATGGCATCACTTTTCGGCTGGGAATCGGATATGATTGCGACGCCATTTCTCAGCTGCAAATAGACTTCTAATCCGGTATCTTGGAATTTAAACCGAACGATATCCGTTCTATAGGAACAATTTTCAGCAATGAACATCGGCCGGCATGATCTCAAACAGTTGCCTCATCCGGAAAGAATAGATAAAATTGTGAATGTACTCAGGCGGGAATTTAAGTTCGAGATTTCCACTAACTTCCTAAAGAAAATGTTTTATAATAATTATTGGCCAGCGTTAGTGACGTAGCCTCGCCTAAAGCATATAGGGCTTTCCTTTTTAAATTCCTGGCTCGAAAATTATCCGGATTTAACTCGAGAGCATAGGATGATAGCTCAAGTGCCCACTGGTTATCCCCTGATCTCAGGGCTTTCCTGGCATTTCTAACAAGACCGTTAATCCCACCAGTGAGATTTTGCATTCTTTTGGCTTTTTCGGTGTACGTCATTGGAAATAGATCTCGGATCTCCGCTAAACCAACCAAGATAGAGCTGGAACACGCCTTAGAGGACCAAGGGACGGTACCATAACATTGCTGGAGGTATGATTCATTAGCCAACATGCTGGGTAGTTTTACCAGCTCGACCAATTGATCTGGATAAAAACCTTATTTATGTACCTTACCGACTGATCGTGTACATACTGTATAGCAATCCCGATATTTGATCAAATATTCCTGAATTTTCTCCTTTCCTTCAACGGGATAATGGTGACTCAAGACTAGATAATCAGGTGACAGATCCGCGATATTTTGAACCGACGTGTACCACAGTTTCGGATCTCTCATCGGTGTACCCCTTATAGAATACAAGTTCGGAAAAGCAAAGTAGAAGGTGTCTCCACAAAAAAAACATTTTCCATGCTGGGACCCACATTCCAATCTGGTCACTACTTTCGCCTGGGATTTGCATGAACGTGACATTTAATCCTGTAAAAAAGCAATATATATATATATATATATATATAATGTAACTTGTGAATACCGGACCCTGTAAAAACCGGAATCCTGTCAAAACCGGACATATCTTCCGGTCCCGAATTTCACCGTCTTTATTATTAATGAGAAAACCTTAATAAACCGGAACCTGTGAACTTTGGAAACCGGACAAAATTTCCTAACCAAAATATCATATTCAGCATAAAACAACCTTGGAAAACCGGACATCTTTTCCGGAGATATATATATATATATATATATAGATATATATATATATATATATATATATATATATATATATATATATATATATATATGTATATATATATATATTATTGAGTAACTTCTAGAATTTCGCTAACATGTAATAAAATTGATCGATTACAATTACAATTGTACTGAAGTATCCAAGAAATTTTACAAACTTTTCACTAACATAATTTACCTACTTTTCACATGAAAATATGCCATATAAAAAATCGAAAAGTGTTACTAACTCTTAAGCAAATGCTTAAGACAAGTCGGGCCAATAAAATATAGTTTGGTTTAAAGAAAACTTTTATTTTTTTAATTTAGCTTCGAAAAAAAAATACAGTTAATATAATCTTTGATATAACATTTTCAATTTCCTACACATAACAATAAAAATAAATAATAAATATAAATAGAAATAAATAAAAGACTAAAAAATAAAAAAGACGAAAAATTAAATTAACAAACAGTAACAAAATAACATCATGATACCTGCAATGGTTGCCTCAACGGTATGGTTGTCAACAAACTTGTTTGGAAAGACGAATCCTTCCTCGCCCTGATCCAATTTATTCCCTAGTCCGCCATTAGTATCGTTGACAAAGTTCCCAAACTGTCTGGTAGCCCGCACGTATCTGATGGCAAAGGCATGTGTTTGAAACTTTTCTATAGTTTCAAGAAGTTTAATATCTGCCCATATTTCCGGTGGATTGGTTGGGTCTTCCACAAATGTCTAAAAAAAATAAATGTCAAATGGTATTTTTAAAAAAAAAAAAACAAAAAAAAAACCAAATAATTACAGTGAAGAAAATTAAACTTTTTGTAGCTAAGGAAAGAAATGTAAGAATAGAACATTATCTTGGTAAAAAAAAACTGAACTTTTAACTGCAAATTTAATATACCATTAGATAAGGGTAAAAAGTACCTGTATGTGGTGTGGGGGTGAATGTTACTGAATTATAAAAAAAATAGAAGAAGCTTTCAAATGATAGACTATTTTTCGAAAAGCATAACAATATTGGTTTTAAATTTTTACATGTTCACAACCACTAAAATCAAGTGGGAATGAACTGTGAGTAAAAGTATAATAGGTCCCCTTTGGGATGATGGAGTCCAGGATTTATATCAACGTTGTTGCTTTGGGATGGTGGAGTCCCCGACTTATATCTACCTTATCGCTTCGGGATGGTGGAGTCCCCGACTTATATTTGCGTTGTCGCTTTGGGAAGGTGAAGTACCCGATTTATATCTACGTTGTCGCTTTGGGATGGGTGTAGCCCCCGACTTAGATTTGCTATGTCGCTTTGGGATGGTGGAGTCCACGACTTATATCTAACTTATCGCTTTTGGATGGTGGAATCCTCGACTTATATCTACGTTGTCGCTTTGGGATGGCGTGTCCTCGACTTATATTTGCGTTGTCGCTTTGGGATAGTGGAGTCCCCAATTTATATCTACGTTGTCGCTTTGGGATGGTGGAGTCCTCGACTTAAATTTGCGTTGTCGCTTTGGGAAGGTGGAGTCCTCGACTTATATTGGCGTTGGTCGCTTTGGGAAGGTGGAGTCCTCGACTTATATTTGCGTTGTCGCTTTAGGATAGTGGAGTCCCAGATTTATATCCACATTGTCGCTTTGGGATGGTGGAGTCCCCGACTTATATTTGCGTTGTCGCTTTGGGAAGGTGAAGTCCCGACTTATATTTGCGTTGTCGCTTTGGGTGGTGGAGCCCCCGACTTATATTTGCGTTGTCGCTTGGGAAGGTGAAGTCCCCGACTTATATTTGCGTTGTCGCTTTGGGAAGGGTGAAGTCCCCGACTTATATTTACGTTGGAGTCCATGATTTATATCTACGTTGTTGCTTTGGTATGATGGATTCCCCGACTTATATTTACGTTGGAGTAACCGAATTATATTTAGGTTGTTGCCTTGGGATGGTGGAGTCCCCGACTTATATTTACGTTCGAGTACCCGAATTATATTTAGGTTTTTGCCTTGGGATGGTGGAGTCCCCGACTTATATTTACGTTGAAGTACCTGAATTATATTAAGGTTGTCGCTTTGGGATGGTGGAGTCCCCGACTTATATTTACGGTTGCAGTACCCGAATTATATATAGGTTGTCGCTTTGGGATTGTGGAGTCCCTGGCTTTTGCGTTTGTGCATTTGTTCTAGTCCAGTGACAACATTTGCAAGGCAACCATATTACAACTGGATGTCAATGTTTTAGGATTTTCGTACCTCTATGGTAGTTCAGTTGGTAAAGAGCTCGCTTTGTATGTTGGAATTCGGGGTTCGAACCCCTGCCAGGCTAACCAGGACTTGAAAATTGGTATTGACTCTCCTTTCTCCAAGCACTCGGCATTTAGAAATGAAAGTCACAGTGTCCTTAGAAGGAGACCTTAAAAACCAATGTCCAGTGAAACGGTAGTCGTGTAATGTTAAAAAACCATCCCTGCTCATTGCTCTTGGCGAACTGCAAAGGACAAGATTTCTGCTACTTCACCTATAGATGGTGACGACTCGGTTTAAGTGGCATATTTCTTCACTGGACGTAAACACCAAAATCAAATCTTATGATTTCAGACAGGAAATGCTTAATTAGAACCGCGGGGAATATTCACATCCGGTTTACGAAACCAAAATTTATAGATGCACAAATAAAACAAAATGATCATAAATACCTTTGCGCCCATTATGTGGTCATGGTGATAGTGAGTATAAATTATAGCCTTAATGGGCTTTGATGAAATATTTCGGAAGTCATCAAAGATCTCTTTGGAAGCATTAACAGTTTCAGTCACGTCCACAATTATAAGTCCTTCCGGTGCAATTACCATAATGCAATTTGCTATTGCGTATCCAATGGCAACGTGCACATTATCTGTTACCTGAATAAAACATCAAAAGTTTGGTTAATTAAAAAGGTTTTTATGCAAAGAACCCATTACGAAGTTATCTTATTTTAATATCATACGAAGTTTTTATCTATTAACCTTTATGGCACCTAGTGTCAATGATGAGAAATAATTCTCTGAAATGTTCACATATAGCACATCAAAATTTAATAGGTAATTTTTTTTAAATATGTACTTTAAAATTCTGTTTATTATTTATCCATTAAACATTTCCATTCAGTAACGTAATGGGGGCATATATAAAATAGACATTCAAGCTAATCCTTCAAAGTTGTTTTTTTTTTTTCTTTCTTAAATAATACAGTACCTTTCTAATTTCTTTCGGAAAATTTTCTGGACATATTGCCTCGTCAGCAGCCATAGAAGGTCTAACTCCGGGGGAGCAACAAAAACAAACAAGGAACACTAACCACGTGTTCTTCATAAACATCGCCATGTTTCACAGGGAAGAAACTGTACAAAAATAAAATCACTAAATAAATAAATGAATAGCGTGTTTTCATTAACATCGGCATGTTTTACAGGAAATAACTTTTAAGATAAATGAATAATGAATGAATGAATTAATTAATTCAAATAAATAAATAAATAAATAAATAGATAAATAAATAAATAAAAATTGAAAACGCACAATACTGTAAAACATATTTATATTTATTACCCAGAACACATAATTTTCGACCGATATATATAATACTGGATTGCAAACTCAGTAAATACAGATCAACTTAGCCAATATTGAAATAAATGCGTCCAATACAAAATACACAACCGATACAAGTGTAACAGGAAGTAGAAAAATGCAGGGTCGGAACGAGTATCGAACCCGGGACCACGCGCACTATAGGCGAGTGCTCTATGAGTGGTCATATGGAAAATCTCGCCCTTATGGCTCTCAATCACCTGTCCACAACCTACGTGGACCACAATGGCCACGAAACTGTAACAGAAAGGAGAAAAATGCACGGTCCGATCAGGAATCGAACCCGGGACCTCCCGCACTATAGGCGTGTGCTCTACCAACTTAGCTACCCAAACCACGCAAATAAAGAAATCACAACAAATCAAGATGGCGATTGCTTGCTCCGCTTAATTATTTAAAAAATTCTAACAACGACATCAACCTACTTCACATAATCTTCACAATTTAGTAAGCACAGTGTATAACGTGACTGACCTTCACCTTGTTTACATTTCAAAAGTCTGTCGAGTCGCCTGCTAGCATCATGGCTAAGGGTTCAGTTTAGTAATGGTTTTTAACGTCCCAGTCAAGAATATTTCACTTATATCGAGACTTCGCCAGCTTTAGGCAAAAGAGCAGAAATTTTGTCTGTACGTTGCTCCTATGGCATTATACAGCATTGTTCTTTATCGTGCCATGCCTATCGTGACACGGGACCTCGTTTATTTTAAGTTCTAAAAGAACCGCGACTTTTATTTCGCAATGCCGAGTGCTTGGCGAAAGAACAGTCACTACCATTTAAAAAGGTTTTCTTTTGTAAAGCTACATTTAACCGACAATTTTCCTGCATGGGATCTATCCCCGCGTGTGTTTTGAAATTTTAACCGACAATTTTCCCGCACGGGATCTATCCCCGCGTGTGTTTTGAAATAATGAAGGCGGTTACGTGAGTTGTGATCCATACACAAAACGATATGTCATCCATAAGCATGATTAAAAGTAAACTATAACTGATATTTTGAATGGCAAAAGCTATGATTATAGGTTG
>JARBDR010000147.1:0-22963 GCA_029721355.1 Tegillarca granosa
TTATTTTTTTTGCAAATTGTTTTCAGAAATTAAGACAGCGGCTATTTCTCGACTTCTAACATAAATTAAAAATAAACTTGTTATGAAGCAATTCCAGACAATGGTTTAAAATTGGCACCTTTGTCAAATTTAAAAATTAAATAATTGGTTTTCCGCGACTGAATGTTTTTACCTTGTTGTCTTTCAGTCCGGTATCAGTGGTGCTTTATGGTTTTCCCTAGCTATTGTACTTGACATTTTGTTGTTTCCTTTGTTGTCATTACATTTGAAGACAAGAGCTCCCGGAGCAAAAACATTTCTACAGGTAAATGTTGTCAATTTTGCATTTATATGAGGAGGAATTGGTTTGTGTAATGGTGTGTTCGCCTAACTCAAGATTTCTTTTACTTATACCAATAATTTATAGTTCAGAATTGGTGGAGGAATCCATAGTGCTAATAGAAGCCATTGACCTTTGGCAAGAAAGGAACAAATTTAGACACATGTACAATTTACAGGGGATTGATAATGAATTATTATTTCTTTATATGCATTTGATATACACAAGAAAAACGTAGCCTCGATTCAGTTTTTTTAAAAAATCAAATCAAGAAAACTAATATGTCTTCTTCAAGCTCAACTACCGAAGATCATGGATCTCGTTCGTGAAATAAGTTTAAAATAACAATATATGACCAAATAGGTTTCTTTAATCGGAGTTTCAATTCGATTTTTTCGTGAATAGCATTATTTATCAGATAACAATTTAGCGTGTAATTTTATAATACTGCATGCTTGCGTACTATGATTTTTAGATCACAACTTTGTACAGTTTCATATTGATAAACTAGGTGGTTACAAAGCTTTGAATAATTGATTGTTATAAAATATAATTCTAGTTTATCAAGAACGTTATATGTTCCAAATTCCATTATGTATAAAATGATTATTATAATAACATGAATCTATATCATCGAATTGCCAGGATTATGTCACATTATGTATAACCTCTTTTCACAGATAATTTATTCTCGATTGGAAAAACCAGCACACATTGTATTTTGCGTTATAGCGTTTATTGGCTAACTTGGTAACAATTATGTCACTGATATTGGCTGCCAAAGCTGCTTTGGATGTTTTTCGTAAAAGACATTTCGGAAGAATTTGTAGTGCTTATCCTTGCGGTACTTTTCGGATCTTATTGTTTCATCGGAGGTCTTGGTACCACTTTTTACATCTCCTATTTTAATACTGCTCTCACTTTTATCAGTCTATTGATTTTTATTATATATGTCAGTTTATTTGGAAGGGACCGAGAAATCACCACTGACGTCACAAGAATCAATGTATAACGCGATGAAATGTATTAAAGTCCCAGAAGGAAACTACAATGACTCTCTTTTGACCTTTAGATCTAGGTCAGGTTTTATATATGGACTTGTGCTTTTCTTTATGGCAACATCTATAAGCTTTTGCGATCAAGCAAATTGGCAGAGTAGAATAGCAGCAAAGCCAGCACAGGGCGTTCTTGGATTTATTATTTCTGCCTATATATGGTTCTCTATCCCAATGGCAATCTCTTTGACAGCCTCCATGTCGTATCTATCCATGAGTTACAAAAACGGCACACATCTTCTTACTGATTTTGATATTGACTCGGGTATGTAGCTATTATTTGCGTTATCTAACTTTATGTAGTCTATATGTTTTTATAAAATCTGCAAAAATGAAAGTTTGAGTTCTGTTCCCAGTTTCAATAGGCTTCGCTTTTAATTTGTGATTGATAAAAACACTGTACCGACGTTCTAAAATTGGTCCAGAGACACCAATAGTCGACTTTAAGTGCACGCGAACAAAAGAATTTGTTCCTAAAATAATTAGGGTTGCAAATAAAAGCATACAAATCAGGACCAGCAAGGTACTAAAATATGGAAACAAGATTAAGAAATCATTTGATGACTTCTCGTATCGAATTTTCATTTCTTGGAAGACACTTAACATAACCCACCTTTTGGTCGATTATGCTAGATAGACTTTAAATAAAAATTTAATCACTATAGCCAAATGCTCCCTATAAAAATAATTCGATATTTAATGTTTAATGTTTAATGTTTCAAAGTGTAATATAATTGTTTTGCTAGACTAATGACCTTACTTTAATTATATCACTTTAGGTTTTATAACGCCATATGTTATGGAGGAAATCATGGGTTCTACAGGGGGCTTATTTGTTGATACGGCCGTTACAATGGCGCTTATGTCAACTGGATCAGGAGAGGTAATGGCTGTTTCTTCAATTCTGGTGTATGATATCTACAAAACTTACATCAATCCATTCAGGTAATTAACAATGAGTATAGAGTTTCGACAAGAAATGATCAAGCTTTGAGTTAGGCTGATTGTTAAAAAGATTTTCGCGGGTCTTCAATACGATTTAGAAAATTAAGAATAAATAACTTCTTCTACATTTATTATTTGATTTATAATCAACTATTAAGGTAATAAACATATTAAATTATGAATCTCTTTGCCACAAAATGTAAAATATGTATGATTAGTTTAAACAATATTTTATTTCATAATCTAGATTTTACAAAGATAATTAACAATGTATACACAGAGGATCCCGGAACAAGAGTATACAAGAGTTTCCTCAAGATATATAATTATCAAGATATGTCTATGATAATTGATGGGTAACTTTAATATTATGAATCTAGCCTGTATATTACTTTGCTTTATCAGATATATGTCGAATGAATTTAAATGAGTGTTCTCAAATAGTTGTTATAAATTTTTGGGAGAAGTCTGTCAGCAATGGTGATCATATTTGTTATTAAACCAACACTTCTCTAAGAAACACTTAGGTGGAATACGACAGTAAAAAACTTTTATGTTAATGTTTTCGAAAAGGGGTTAAATTTATATAAAGTTATACAATGATTTTGTAGCATTGGCATGCGTTGTAAGATCCAATATTATAAAACATTTATATTAAAATCAGTTTACATTATCTCCAAATAATTGTAGAAAAACGGCTACACCTACATGCTGTCAGTTGTGTGGAAAAGAAAAAGTTTCACCAATCATTAAAAAGACGGAAGCGGAAGAAATTCAACAGTTGTGCGCATGTGTATCCGCTGATAACTGCAAAGACTGCGCTGATGATATAATGTTACTTATTGAGGGAAAAAAATCTTATGATCTGAGATATAACTGTCAAATACATGGGCTCTATAGACATTATGAAGACCTCTTAATAGACCGAAAGGGATGGTGTATTGTTTGGGTTACCATAGCAATTGTTCCATACGGGCTAATTATAATATCCAGTGGTGTGAATTTGAACTGGGCAGTATTTACCATGCAGTCATTGATCAGTCCATTTTTAACACCATTATTATTGACAATTGCATGGTCCAAAAGTACGTCTGCCGGTGTTATAGCAGGTAGGTAATATCTTGCTGCAAATCTCTCAATACTTCATATACTATATATGAGTATGCAAATCTATCAATAATACAAAATCTTTGTCCATCTCCATAAACTTACTATGTACTTTGGTATGTCTATTTCTCTTAACATTTTATATACTCTTTGTGGGAATGTCCTTTTCTGAATAATAATGTTAGCATGTCCATTCCTTAATACTCAATAAAGTGTATTTGAGAAAATATCTGCATGTCAAGTTTTATTTTATTTTTTTTTAATCTACTTTGTAGAGCTATACTTATACGTGACCTGAAATCAAGTTTCCACATCTATTCATAAGTTGATTTATTTGATTTGAAGCCAGCCCTTATAAAGTTAAAGAATTGGAAAACGTTTAGAGTTTAATAGTATGTTTGAGCTTTGCATACTTAATATGCTAATGTGATAATTAAATGTTTCTAGATGGAGTGTTTGAAGAAGAATATAACAATAATATAGTATATGAATATAATATAATATAATATGATATGATATCCTTAGTTTTTAGTATTAGTTATGTGAAATTTCTTACCCGCAGATATCATCTTAGTGGTGTTCATTTTGTATTTTACACATTTTTATTCCTTGCTGATTTGGTTATTGACAGGTATATGTTTCAGTTACATTTTAAACACTATTCATTCATTTTAGGTAGTGTAACTGGACTTGTGGCTGCTATAGCGGGTATCTTGATCGTTGCTGGCACTGTTTATTCGGATTTGAAGAACAACTTTTTGAAAAATACATCATCTGATTACAGTCTTTTGGCAGGAACAGTTTCCGGTATCGTAGTAAGTCTGGTTGTTACAGTAGTTGTTTCCTTGGCAACGAATAAGGTTAAAAATTCCGATGAATCTGAGAGGGAATGGGAAAAGACGGTCTCAATAGATAACCCACTGAACTCTTGGAAGAGACTTTACAAAGAAGAATTGTCATTCGTGCCAACGGGTACTAGGATAACATCTCAACACATGGCACATATATTCCGCAGTGCTCGACTAGTGGCATATATAGGAGGCGGATTTAGTCTCTTGCTGTTTATTGTTATACTTCCGAGCATCATGTTAAGTTTTGAGGTCCTTAGTTACGACCAGTTTACAGGATTTTTGAAATTCACTCAAGTTTGGTGTATGATAGCAGCGGCATTTGCTATCGTGGTGCCACCTATCGAGGAAATTATACAAATTCTCAGAGAAATTAAGAAAAACAAAACAGAAAAAAACTTAAAACATGATGGTTCTCTGCAAGCTAATGACCAGTATGGACAGTCTTCACGTTTGTAGAAAATTCGTATTCCTTTTATTGCTATTTGTCAATAGCATAAGCTAAAATTTTGTAAATCATAGATGATATTAGTATATTCTTTTTTCCTGTATCTTTTGTTGCATTGTTTGTTTATCGACAAGGTTTCCGTAAATTTTTGTCCGTATCAAAATTAAGTTATTAATTGCATCCCTACAAATGAAAACGATGTCTATTTATTAACAAATAAACATTTGTTATAAATCCGAAGATAGTAAACTTTTAGCCACAATTATTTTCGGGATTTCGTTTATCAAACAAATTTTCAAAAAGAATAAAGATTTGCATAAAAATACACGTTTCAGGCGACAATCGCCTTAATAAACAACAAGACCCAATACAAATTATACAAATTCAAAACAAGACATAACAGGAAAAGACTGTTGTACTGTATCAGGAGAGCTTGAATGTCCCGGTTGACGGACCAGAAGTCGTTAGTTGCTCTTTTATATCTCTTTTTTTACTGCTACTGAAACTCGACTTTCCTAGCTTCGCTTACATTTCACCCCTATATGGATAAAATGTTTAACAAATGTATCATGATCAGATCTGATTTGCATGCTGTGTTCCCATTAAGGACCGAAGATAGGAAACGTTCAATTTCTAACAGAATGCTGCGGATCGAACCCGGACATAAACGAGGGCTTTACCAAGAGTCTAAAAGATCCAAACAATAAATCAGTATATTTTTATCTACTTTTTTACACTACTAAGATTCGCCCACTCTCTCTGGAATTCAAATGCAATTACCATCCATAGTCTCCGCACATGGGTTACTGAACTTTAGATGCAATAGCTTTTAGTGTCAATATTAAATTCAATGTTAATTAAGGCAGATCCCGGAACAACGGGCAAATTTTTTTTCCGAATTGTATTTTTCTTAATATTTATACTAATGTCTTTGTGCTTTGTTACATGCGCTTGGGTTTTCGTCTTTTCATTAGAGTGTGTTAAACCTACCCCACTTTTCGACAATCTAATGCCAATTTCTAAATATCCTTAATCGTTAATTTCATGTTTGTCTTTAATTCAAAAATGACAGGATGTACTGAAAAAAAAATTATAGTTGAAATAAAAAATTAATAAAAAAAAAACGTGTCATGAAGTGGTATACATAACTTTTAAGTAATAAAATGATTAGTTATTATAGCAGAATGTGCAAAAATGACTTCATTTTCGTTGACAGTTTACCACAAAAATCCATTTCATTTTTATCTAGATAAATATGGAAAGTTTAACCTTTGGGGCGGCTTTATGACTTTGAGTGTGTGCAGTGATGTACTTTCTACAAATGATATCCGGTGCAAACAAACTGCCACGAATTTAGGCGTCTCGAGGATATGTCTATTTTATTATTTATTTATTTTTGCACAAAGGCAATTTCATTCATTGACGGTTACATTCGGATTTAATGTGAAAATTCTATCAAAGACACAAAAACTCTTAGAATTATGAGACCTCAAAAGTTAGTGAAAGATCGTGTAGCATTGTTGTGTTTATTTGCTAAACTAAACGACACATTTAAAATGCTTTTTATGATCTTCTGTGATAAAAATGAATGAAACAACAATTAATTGATGTTCGGTTATTTGGTCCTGTTGAACAGAGTTACTTCCCTTGATGTCCGCTCTTAAGCTAAAATTTTGTAAGTAAAACAATTGAGAGATCACGCCAGTTCTGGCTTTTTTTCATATAATTTTATTTTTTCCATAACAGACCGACTACATGAACACTTATGGTACAACTGGAGATTGTTAAAATGTGTCGCATAAAATTTATAAAATCTCTATGACCAAAAAATCAAGAACTATGGTTTAATTGGAGAAGTGTATCTTGTCCTTCAGTATGACTCCTCAATATGACTAGACGCCCACTAGTAATGCAGTTAAACTAAATACATGTATTAACATATAATATAAGTTGATATGTCTTGAATGCATACAAACTAGACAAGACAATCTTTAAGACAAAGAGTCTATAAAAAAAATATGTATATTATGATTTCAAAAGAACTATATGTTTACTAATTTTGAATTTCATGTATTCTGTAATAAAACAGTATTCAAAATTTACCCCAAACACTAACATTACTACCATATCAAAGGCAGAATGGCTAAGAAACTACTTTAACAATGTCTTCAAACACGTCACCAGAAAGAAACGTGATTGAGAAATTCTTTTAAAACCAAGCGTTTTAAAAAGAAAAGCAAATACAGTTTGCAGCCAGAAAGTAAATTACACCATTTATTCAAGCCACCAATATTTTGGTTTTATAATGTAGCAGCTATTCCAGCTCTTAGAGGGAAATTTTTGTTCAATTTACAATTTATTTGAATTCGAAATTGAATTTAAAAAAACAAACAAAACACTTACTAAATTCCAAAATTTTATTCGAAAAAAAATTTGTAACTTAATAAATACATGTATTAATATTCTTTGTTAACCTTTTTTATTACGCGCGCGTGTGTATGAGTGTGTCAGTATTTAGGAAAATATGCTTTAGAAATTTCTTGAAATATTAAACATGTACTAATCTAGACAAAAAAATATCGAATTCTACTTATCTACCTGATTTGTTATGGGCTATAAAAATGCACGCTATACATCATATCATAAGACGGTAAATAGAAGTAATTGTGCGCATATGAGGAGGTTATCAGCAAAGACACAATATGATTGTAAATATAAAGTTTTGAAGAGAGAGAGAGAGAGAGAGAGAGAGAGAGAGAGAGAGAGAGAGAGAGAGAGATTTTGCTTGTTTTTAGATATCTACAACTTTACAACAAATATCAGAATAAGTGTCCTTAAACTCGCACGCGTGTGTGTACTTTCAATTATTGAAGGTAGTTTAAAGAAATGTGTAACGTGGGTTTTAATCACAAAGTAGGAGAGAAAAGACTACACAGCCAACAAGATACAATATTTAGCTTGCGCCACCATTCGTTATACACTCGTTCCAATCAGGCCAGAATGTTTCCTTCATTCTTTCACAATACTGACACAGGTTTGTAAATTCTGAAAATATGAAACACTTTTCGATCAAAGCTAAATAAAAGAATGATAAGCACAGATACTGACCTTTTGATTTGGCGAATGTTCAAAACTTATTTAAGCCCGTAAGATAAACTGTAATTAAATTTTAAATGTATTATGCGACAGGATACATTCTTATGTAGGACTCATCTACACAAAGGCTTCGATAACAGAGATATTCAAATGGCACTTTAACGAATGACTGCGCCACTGATCGATAAGGTTCGATCCCTAAGTCAGATTGTTGATCAGTTTTTAGTAGGTTGGTGGTTTTTCTTAATTTTTTTCTTCCGGTTCTCTCTACTTTCGCAGAACTTAATGGCTAGATATAAGTGAAAAACTTACGAAACAACATTTATTAACTCCACTTAATCTGATGATGCATATGCACAAATATCAATTTTAAAAACTTACCTTTTATTGCAATTTCAGATGGATTTCCAAATGTGTGCCAGTAAAACTGACTTAGTTGTCCGAAAATGCTACAATCAGTTTCGCATGGGTTTTCACCAAATAGGAACTTCTTTTTTCCTTTCAATATAATGAAACATGTAAATGAGTTCAGTTGAGTTGAGTAATGGTGTTTGAAGTCCTAGTCAAGAATATTTCACTTATATCGAGACGTCGCCAGCTTTAGACGAAAGTGCAGAAATTTTGCCTGTGTGTTGCGCTGATAGCATTATACAGCATGATTCTTTATCGTGCAACGCCTAACGTGACACGGAACCTCGTTATTTTAAGTTCCCATCCAAAAGAACCGCGACTTTCATTCCGTAATGATTATTTATTTGTGTTTTTATTACAAGCGAGGTTGATACAAGTTCATACATATCGATAAATTTACCTAAAATCCATTTTTAACAAACTTTAAAAAATTACGAAAAATAACACTAAAAACCCAAGGGAAGAAAGTCGCCATTGTAAAATATACCCCTCGCTTGGAAAAATAATCATTAAAAATCAGCCAATTCATGTTTTCACACAATTTTCGTCTGTTTCAACTTTCGACTTTCAAAAGCCTGTTCTTTACATTCCTATCTCCGTTTTCTTCAAAACTATTAATAACTATCTAATATATTCCACCAAACTCAAAATCAGACAATTTCCAGTTCTTCTTGTTGTCTTTGTAAATGCCATTGCAGCAATACAAAATCTCCGAGAGCTACGTTCGCGAGTTGCGTCCCTTGCAGGGTTCTCCCGTTCTGAGATTTTATAATGCAGCAATTGTAATTCCATGGATTGGCTGATTTTTAAGGATTTTTTTCCAAGTGAGGGGTAGATTTTTAAAATGGCGACTTTCGTCCCTTGTGTTTTAAAGTGTTATTTTTTAGAAATTTTTTTTAAGTTTGTTAAAAATGGATTTCTGGCAAAGTTATCGATATGTATTAACTTGTATCAACCTCGCTTGTAATAAAACACAAATAAATAATCTTTAAAACAAAAATACAAAAAAACTTTACACCAAGGCCCTGTGGTCAATACGAGTGCTTGGCGAAGGAACAGTCACTACCCACTTTCAAGTCTTGGGTCAGACCCGGTAGGGGTTCGAACCCACGACCTCCCACTTAAGATACGAGCACTCTACCAACTGTGCTGTCTCAGTAGTGACTACATTTAATTGAGATTTCATGGAAACCTACCAGACAATAATAACATTTCCTTTATTTTTATACACTGCAAAAGTAATCTTTCTCGTGTTCTGTCTCTGCTGAGAAGGGCTAGGTTGCCGATCAAGAACCATATTTTCCTAGAAAGCATTAAGTTCACAATAATCCTTCATTGTGTTTATAGGTTTGCACTCACTTTCACATATACAGTGTAAGCGTACTTTCTCTTTGGGCAATCGTAGCGAATGACTAAAATGCTGGTGCGATGTTAAACAACATCAGTCTTAAAACAGGTCTGTATTGACCGAAGACTATTACTCAGAAATGTTAAAAACCGTTAAAAAAGGAAAAAGCATGATGTACAAATTAAAAAGGTTTTGAAAATAATTGATTGGCCAGATCGGTAGCTAGTGACGTAAAATCGAAAACTTTCAGTGGAAATAAATATATATTAATATTCCGTTCATAATTTCAAATAACAAGCCATAAAAACCAAAGCAAAGGAAAAAAGAGAAGACAAAATAAAAACGCAGTAATACCACAAAAAATCTGGCTTCCGGCTTTTGACCATCCATAAATCAATCTTATAATGCTGTACAATGTTGTGGTTTAAATAATAAAGGTTCGAATGATTTTTGACACATTCCGTTTAACTAATTTATTGTTATTTATTACAAGAAATTTCTATTGAAAATAATAGTCATAAAATTATTATTCAAAAAGTCGCTGAAAATATTGGGGACAGATAATTTGACACCTATTAAATAAACTTGTATATTTATTTTTTAACAATACAAAAGCATTACCAAATTTTTGTTGAAATCTAACCATTTGTTTCTGAGAAATGCGTCAGTGCAAGTTTACTGACAAACCACGGAGGGCAACTGGTTGACTGTAAACTATATTAATAGCTCAATAGAATCATTGGCTCATTTAAGCTAAAAAATATCATATATTTTTCAGCAGTTTCAACTACTACCTAGAAAATCCGACAAAGCTTTGAGATCCGCCATCATAATAGAGTGTACTTCCTGTTTACTGTGTCGTCCAATCCCGTGAGCTTTTGCATTACGTAGATTCCATCTACAATAGTATCTGTGTGACCACCACTTTAGAAATCTAGACATATTTTCTAACGACATCATTTTCATATCATCGTCAAAGTTTAACCGAAATAACATCATCGTCCTGAAAGTTAGATCAACAAAACCGAAATAACGTCATCGTCCTGAAAATTAGATCAACAAGACCGAAATAACGTCATCGTCCTGAAAATTAGATCAACAAGACCGAAATAACGTCATCGTCCTGAAAATTAGATCAACAAAACCGAAATAACGTCATCGTCCTGAAAATTAGATCAACAAGACCGAAATAACGTCATCGTCCTGAAAATTAGATCAACAAGACCGAAATAACGTCATCGTCCTGAAAATTAGATCAACAAGACCGAAATAACGTCATCGTCCTGAAAATTAGATCAACAAGACCGAAATAACGTCATCGTCCTGAAAATTAGATCAGCAAGACACCATGAGGCTATCAGAGGTCAATTAAAAATTAATGTCAAGGTTAGGTTAATTTGAAAAAATAATGTATAATTTTGGGAAAAGAAGACTAAAATCATACGAATGTAGGTTGGATTAAGTTACTTATATTGTAACTTGATGGTCAAGATGCAGTCCAAAATTTCATCTAACAGAGTACAGACCAAATCTTTATCTTACAGAGCAACATGTAAATGACTTAAGTGGTTTCTGTACGTTGCAAGTTTTACCATGACTGACTAGATGAAAAGCTTCATTAAAGGCGAAGAAGTTGTACTAAAGACTATAAAAATTGACATAGAATATTTAATTGTTTGATAATGTACCGTAAACGCTTAAAGTCCGTATTTTACAACAAAACAGTATAAATAGCTAGCAACCAGTATATTTTAACGCACTCACGCAATAAAGTTCGCGAGTCAGAGATTGGCGGTACTATAATATTACTACAACCACACCACTAGTCATTCACGCTGGATAGATAGTGTCAGTCTTAACTCGAGAGATTTACAGCAGGGTTCTCATATGTGTTTGTCTTCTTTTGTTTATACTTTTATGATTCGTTTCTGTCGCCTGGACTAAGTATGTTGTACCGTTTTGCCTTGTACTTGTTTGTGTTGAATATACATCAGTATTATCAGTAACACATTCTTCAATTGTTATAGAATATTCAAATATACAAACCAGTAAGTATTTTCCTCCAACATTTTCTGGAAAGCTCTGCCAATAGCTTTGTTTTCAAGGCTTAAATGTTTGTTCAGATCTTTATCAAACTTCTTATTTAGAAACTCAATACAAAACTGTGAATCAGAGACTATTTCTCCATTATACTCGATCCATGGCATCTTCCCTTTAGGGCTCATCTCATAACTATGGACATTCTGAAATAAAGAATAAACATAACGTTAAAAAAAATTACAAAAAGTAAAATCACCAAAACAAATAATAACCTAAATAAAATTACAAAATTTAAAAATGTTAATTGAATTTGTTTCAACTTTTGACGACTACTAAATAACATGAAGTGGTTTTAGAAATGTGGTGAGAAGATATCTAGCGAAACAATAACACTCTACCGACGTTTTATTTGAAACATCGCTAAACATTGGTTGCTTACTTAGTTGTACTGTTTTGTACTTCTGGATGCGTTGGCTGTTGACAAGTACATGTTTTCAGATCAAAAATCTTTTATTTTAAAAAAAAACTTAAACTGTGTTAATTCAAACAAAATCACATGTAGTTGTTTATTTGTATCCAGGTGGTTGGTTTTGTAATTTGGATGTATCTTTATCATTTACACAAAGTGTCTCTACTTTTTCCGTATTTGAAATTTTGGATTTAATTTCTGATAGAAAATTATTTTTTCTAATCGTAAATAAGTTAACGAATATTACAACTTTGTATGTAAAATTAACTGTTTGATAATTAAAATTGGTAGAACCATCAAATATACCCTTAGAACAAAGAGACGCCATAAGTAAACAAGTAACATCATTAACATGTATCAGGTTATCTGTTATCAAAGAAATAAGCTGAAGCACTAATCGACTAAAACAAAAAATGATAGTCCATGACATTACATGCAGGTAACAAACTGCTGGTTAAACAAAACATTTTAAGTACATTCAATGGTTATAGGTTATCACAAAAGAGCTGTTTTAAGTTTTCATATACAAGTGGTTGTTTTTGTAATTTGGATGGCTATGTGTCCTTCACATAAAGTGTCAGCTACAGTTCCCGTAGTTAAATAATTTTGTAATAGATGTTACGTGGGTAAAAAGTGTTGTAAATAAAAACATATGTATATGTAATAATAAGTAAATACCTCTGTCAAAGTAAATCTTGGAGACTGAGAATAATATTTTATTTAAATTTAGAAACTTAAATGTATATAGTTTTATTGAAGTTGATAATAGTTTCATAAATCAGAGGCTAGAGTAGTGTTGTTTAAAAAAAAATTAAATGGTTAAATGGTAAAGATCAAGAAAAGAAAATATTTGTCACGTTATTCTGCTACGAAAAAAGATTTGTGTCAAATAATGAAGTTCACACAAATTCGGCATCGGTTTCTTTATAAAAATAATAGTTTTGAATAGGGGCTAGTCATGTTTATATATCAATTTTTGAATTCAATTCAGGTTGGTTAACTTAATAAATAAGACACGATATAATTAGTTACCTCTAATAAGTTACAAAAACATCTCAAGCATGTCA
Source organism: Tegillarca granosa (assembly GCA_029721355.1). NCBI lineage: Eukaryota > Metazoa > Mollusca > Bivalvia > Arcoida > Arcidae > Tegillarca > Tegillarca granosa. The sequence goes on from JARBDR010000147.1 coordinate 13,154, forward strand.
TCTGCTTAATGGGGTGTTTTGTTGTTATAAGGAATTGTTTAATAAAAAAGGGGTGTTGACATTTGCACACGGGCGTAAAATTGAGAAGTTAGAAATTAATTTTGATTGGATAGCATTGGATTCTCTTGGAAGCACATATCACGTGACCAAAACGGACAAGGGTCAGGGAATGTGAAGTTTGGTCACTGTGACATGCGTCTCCCAAGAATAAACATCTAAAACTTAGATACTATATTGTTTGAAATTATTTTAGTTAAGTGCGACTTATTTTATTTTGTGATTTGACTCTATAAAAATTGTTTGTGTGCAATGTTCAATAAATTTATAAGGGTAAATGTTACAGTTTTGAACCATTTCGAGTGCTTAACTTCATATTTATTAGTTTATATTTAGAAAGGAACTAAGTTAGGTAAAATTCTAGCTAATATCTGATAATTTTTATAAGTTTGAATAAGTTAACTGATTTATCTTAGAGCGTAGTAGTTATTGAGTTTTGGCTGAAATCTAGTCGTTTGTTGTTAAAGTCAAGAATTTCAATATAAGCTTAAAAGAAAATTATTTGTAAACTAAAGTTTAATATTATTATTGAATTGCCAGTTGGTTAAAATATTAGATATGACATTTTTAAGAGATTTGATTCTGTTCAGTATGATAACAACATTCCGTTGATTTTTCTGTTCAAACCGTTTCCTATTTAGAAAGTGATATGTATGGTTAACTTCCGAATTAAGTTAAACTTCACTTTCAGTTTGATTTGTGATTTATCCCCCTTTATTGGTCATGAAAAAGAATTTCTGTATTAATTATATTTGAATGTTCTACCTCGACATTGAATATATTTTGATTGAATATTTTGATGTTATTGAAATTGCTGTGAATGAAATGACTGTGACATGCGTCTCTCAAGAATAAACATCTAAAACTTAGATAATGTTTGAAATTATTTTAGTTAAGCAAATCAAGCAAGTAGCTGAGCTATTCCCCTAGCAATCAGCACAACATAGAGAACAAACTTAAATCTACTCGAAAATATGTTTCCGAATATTACCACAATGTATTTAAAATTAACTATAAAAAAATTCCAAATTTCACACATATCAGGGTTATCAGTTAAAACAACAAAGAAATTCGCTACAACATTACACACATATTGGGGTTATCAGTTAAAACAACACAAAATCGCTATAATATAAAACGTATATCAGGGTTATCAGTTAAAACAACCAAAAAATTCGCTATAACATGTCACGCATATTGGGGAAAACGAATGAAGCAACTCATCAAACAAGTAATAGGCGTGGTTGTTGGTTATAGAAAAAGAGAATCACACAGCATTTTACACATATCGAAGTTTTCAGTAATCACAACAAATAAACACGCACTTGCATAACACGCATATCGGGGTTATCAGTTAAAACAACAAAAAATCGCTACAACATTACACACATATTGGGGTTATTAGTTAAAACAACACAAAATCGCTATACATGACACGTATATCAGGGTTATCAGTTAAAACAATAAAGAAATTCGCTACAACATGTCACACCTATTGGGGTTATCAGTTAAAACAATAAAGAAATTCGCTACAACATGTCACACATATTGGGGTTATCAGTTAAAACAACAAAGAAATTCGCTACAACATGTCACACATGTTGGGGTTATCAATTATAACAACAAAGAAATTCGCTACAACATGTCACACACATTGGGGTTATCAGTTAAAACAACAAAGAAATTCGCTACAATATGTCACACATATTGGGGCTATCAGTTAAAACAACAAAGAAATTCGCTACAACATGTCACACACATATCAGGGTTATCAGTCAATACAACAAAGAAATTCGCTACAACATGTCACTGATATTGGGATTCTCAGTTATAACAACAAAGAAATTCGCTACAACATGTCACACATATGGGGTTATCAGTTATAACAACAAAGAAATTCGCTACAACATGCCACACACATTGGGGTTATCAGTTAAAACAACAAAGAAATTCGCTACAATATGTCACACATATTGGGGCTATCAGTTAAAACAACAAAGAAATTCGCTACAACATGTCACACACATATCAGGGTTATCAGTCAATACAACAAAGAAATTCGCTACAACATGTCACGCATATTGGGGTTATCAGTTAAAACAACAAAGAAATTCGCTACAACATTACACACATATCAGGGTTATCAGTCAATACAACAAAGAAATTCGCTACAACATGTCACGCATATTGGGGTAAACGAATGAAGCAACTCAACAAACAAGTTATAGGTGTGGTTGTTGGTTATAGAAAAAGAGAATCACGCAAAGCATTTTACACGTATCGAAGTTTTCAGTTATCACAACAAAGAAACACGCACTTGCATGACACGCATATCAGGGTTATCAGTTAAAACAACAAAAAATCGCTACAACGTCACAAGCATATCGGAGTTATGGACGATCAAACAAAGAAACATTACACTTATAGAAGATATCGGTTATAACTTCATATAAAAACACGCAACGACTGTCGGGCTATTGGATATATATATATATATATATATATATATATATATATATATATATATATATATATATATATATATATATATATATATAGTAGTACAAGCACTTTTTAAAAAAGTGTCTAATTATTGTTAGTTTATATCATTACAATATATGTAATTTACCATATATGGTAGATTTGCCATACGAAGGTATGTCTCTAATTTTACAGCAAAGGGGACATAACTCGGAGCAAACGGTCCTCTTTCTATCTGGTGTAGAATCACAATGTTTGCAGGGTAATTTGTTCTGAAATAAACATTAGAATAGAGTTATAAATATGAACAAACAAACAAAAAATTCAAACAAAGGTTGGGACAAGTGATTTTAAAACGCTTTTCCAAGAATGTAGGTTTTTATTATAATTTGTTCAATTATATATATATATATATATATATATATATATATATATATATATATATATATATATATATATATATATATATATATATATAAAACAAATACCAGTTAAATTTTGATGTGCCAGATGTGCACATTTCGGAAATTCATTCCTCATCAGTGACACTAAGACCGAAAAGTTTGATAGATAAAAAACATAAGCCAAACAGTTGAAAATAATGAATCTAAAGTTCCAAAATTATATAAATCCAAATCCAGCTAAGGAATGCTTTGCATGAGGGAACAAACCTTTGTTTTTAATAAATTTCAAAATTAGACGGCTGAAAATTTTGCTTAATGGTACATTTTCTGACAGCACGAAGCACTGCCTACTGAGTTATGGATACCCTCGGGGAGTTTTACTCCACCAGCAGCGGTACCTGCTCAGGGGTAGTAAATATAAAACAAATACCAGTTAAATTTTGATGTGCCAGATGTGCACATTTCGGAAATTCATTCCTCATCAGTGACACTAAGACCGAAAAGTTTGATAGATAAAAAACATAAGCCAAACAGTTGAAAATAATGAATCTAAAGTTCCAAAATTATATAAATCCAAATCCAGCTAAGGAATGCTTTGCATGAGGGAACAAACCTTTGTTTTTAATAAATTTCAAAATTATCCATCACAATCAACTTTACTTTCTAAATTTTTTATCAGTCGTTCCTTCTTTTATCAGCATAATTAAATCATATTGGTTGCATTTGTTAGCATACCGTCAAATCATCCCGAATATGACCTTGTGTAAGTTTAAACAAACACTTAGTAACATGTCATTAATGATAAATAACTTGTTGTAAAAGGTATGTTATATTGTAAATATATCATATTGTCCTACCTAACGTGTTAGATAACACCGTCTATACATTACCTTTTTCTTCCAGATTTTCTCCCTGTACGACTTAATATAATATATAAAACGCCTCCAGTAAATAGAACAGTGAAACTCCTCTGATGGTAAAATAATGTCTTAACATCTCGCTTCTACTTACAAAGTTGCCCATTTTAACACTTCCACATAAGCTCACAACATGAAGAACAGCCGACCGGCCAGCTGGCTAAGCACGGTGAAGATCACTCTTAGCATTTAGTATTCGTTAAAGAGCAATGTAGGTCAACAATATGGCGTCTTGGCACTTGAGTATTTCAAAATTCTTGTTTTGTCTTCATTATCCCTTTAGGAAACGCTGGCTTAAAACAACGACCTTTTATAACAAGCTTACTAAACACCACGTTGTAATAATAAACTATGTTTATCAATCGATAAATGTAGCTTTTCAAATCTTTCACGTTTGAGTAATTATTCCTATTTCGACACTACGATCTACATGTACATGTTTCTACATTATTTTTTGTTACAAATATATCAATGTTATACACAGTCGCTATTAAAAATGAAATTAAACTATATATCGGTGGTGGTAAAATAATTTTTATCCTTTTTTCACTTCTTTTGAAGTCTTTATTAGAGATTGTGTTCTAAACAATTAAGAATGGTTCTTTAAAATCAAAGACACAATGCAAACCTAAGAGCTTGTCGTCTCCGATTTAATGTCCATCTAGGAAGTCAATATAAAGTATTCAGTACATCTAGGTAGAATCCTTAGCAGGCCTCGGTGGCAGAGTTGGTCGAAAAAGATGATTACAAAGCCTCTTGCTATCTAGGTTCGAATTCCACTCATGTCAGATCTTAGTGTGAAAAGTTTGCCAGTTACCTTTCCAAGTTTTGGGTTTTCTCGGGGAATTCTGGTTTACCCTCTACAATCCCTAAACTGACAACCTTGATTTAAGTAAATAAATTTTGAAAAGAAAAAAAAGGACATAATATTCCATTACTCTACTTTACCTCTGCATGTTAAACAGTATCGTAAGCGTAAATAACTTAAAAAGGTTAACTTTTAATTTGAGTATTGCACATTTATTCCACACTGCTCCATCAACGTATATACACTCGTATGTTATTATAAAGTATAGACAGTTTTAGTAAAAAGAGTAACTAAGCGTATTGTCTTGTTTTTATATATTGCGGCGTCATAAAATTATAAAATATACACGATGAATTGCAGTTGACAGAAAATACAGGTAGAACGAAAGTCTTGGTTTTTAGAAATAATGGTAAAGTAACATCTAGTGAACCCTGTCATACAATGGATCGGCACTAGACATTGTTGATAGTTTTAAGTACTTTGGTTTAGTGTTAAATTTCAATGGGAAATTTGCTATTACTGAAAAATGTATTGTTGAACAGGGAAGAAAAGCATTATTCTCTCTACAAAACTCAACACGCAATTTGGATCTTTATACTGAAACAAAAGTTGCTTATTTGATACGTATATCTCTAGCATTCTCTCATATGGGTGTGAAATATGGGGTTTTTATAATGCAAGTCATGTTGAAAAATTAAATACTGATTTTTGTAAAAGGTTGTTATGTGCAGGCAATAATACACCCAACTATATGGTTTATTATGAGCTTGGTAGGTATCCCCTTATTATACATAGTAAATTAAGAATTATGAAATACTGGATCCATTTACTTTGTACAGAAAATTTGATATTGAAATCATTGTATGATGAAATGTGCATAAATGCTGAAACAACCCAAATGTATCTAGTTGGGTAACACAAGTTAAAAAATGAACTGTTTAGAATAGGAATGGGATATATATGGTTACAGCAAAATGTTTTAGATCCAAAGTATTTTTTAATAATGTATAAAGCAAAGTTAAGAAGATTGTGCAAACTTCTTCAATAATTCTCCAAAAGGGTACTTATATCAGTTTTTAAAATAATATTTTTGCCTCCAATCATACTTAAAAAACCAATATCACAGTTATAAACAAGTTATTGCAAAGTTTTGTTTATCAAGCCATAAATTATGCATTGAAACAGATAGATACTATAATATTCCAAGGGACCAAAGATACTGCACATTTTGTAATCACCATGAAATAGAAGATGAGTTCCATTTCATTCTGAAATGTCCTGTCTATTCAAATTTACGCTCTCGTTTTATTAAGAAATATTACTTCCACAAACCCAGTATTTTCAAATTTATTCAGCTGCCATCTGTACAAAATGTAAAAGAACTGTCAAATTTGGGCAAATATTTGATTAGGGCACTTAAAATCAGAAATAATATGTCTGTTCTCTAGTTATTATTTCATTGTAATTGCTTTATGTATGTATATTACTTTATTTAAATTTTCTTGATTTTTATAAGTACATGTGCTTAGGCATACCCTTGGTGAGTAGTGAAAATAGCGGGTGCATTGCAGGTAGGGAAAGCCCAAAGACCTGTGCGTCTGCTATATCCACTGGTCAACAACCTTTGTTTATTTGCATGTCCACTCTTCTTATTTAATGTAATATTTTTTGTAAATTTCATATACCATTTCTATGAACATTGCCAAATATTGTATTATATTGTATATGCACTTATAAGTTGTAAAACTTTCAGTACAAATAAAACATACAAATAGAATAAATTATTTTATATTTTACCAGTTTTGTGGTAAAACTTAAAACAAAAGTGAATAATTAAAGTACAACGTTTTAAAATTAATCATCATATTTATCATACTTAATCAAAATAAGTCTTCGAACAGCATCAGGCATCATTTGATTTGAAAGAATTACATGTCAATAGTATAGTTTACGATAATAAAATTTGGAATATTATGTCCCAAGGACCAAAATTAACTAAACGAAGCTACATGTATAATAATCATGATGTATTTTACTTTGATTGGTTAACAATGCGGCCTGAAACCAAATGACATCACATGACTTGACCAGAATGGTTTCTTTCATTTTTTACACTATACATTTGAATATTAAATACATATGTCTCGATATGAGTGAAATATTTTTGACTTGGACGTAGAACCCCATTCAATTATTCACTCAAATACATATCATATATTTTAAAACTCTCCTTAAATTCAAGCACAACAATTGATTTCAAACTAGCTATATTTTTCAAAGCAAGATTAATAGTTTAAAAGCTAAACATGATTACTGAATTCACTAATATAACAAGGACCAAAAACACTATATGATGTTTGTCTAAACCTTGTGATAATACACCATTCGATTTGTTATGTACAAAGCCATTGTTTGATATCAGTTTAGAATAAAAGTCTACAGATTTCTTTGGAGTTCTTGGTCTCTTTGGATCATTAAAATCTACATAATGCAATCCAAATCTTTCAGAATAGCCTCTGGCCCATTCAAAATTGTCCATCAGTGACCAGGCCATATAACCCCTGACGTCACATCCACCCAACCGTATAGCTGTAATTAAAAAGAAAATAATATGTCTTCATTACTAGTGAAGAACCATATGACTTAATGACTTTATAATTTAATAACAGAACAGCCGAAGATAATGTGATTGAAAGATGAAGACCATGTGACTTATTGTAAAAAAATATTGTCTCGTAGTCAATAATCGAGCAGCTGAGGTTGAGGTGGCTCAATGCCCGTACATATGGTCAATTAGGAGGTCCATGTGATCTAATGCCCCATTTTATGTCAACATATTCGCCGTACTTGAGAAACTTTCTCAAACTATTTTGGTTTGAGCCTAGGTAGTGATCTTGTCAATCTAATATCAATGTGTGTGACAATAAACTTTGTATTTACAGGCCAAAGTGTGTCGCATTGAACAGGATCCGTGGGGAAAATAATGATATGTAAGTCTATGATCAGTAATAATTAATTATTGTACTTAATCATTACGTACATGATGGAACAAGTACAACATGTGCTCAAGATAACAAAATGACCTTTTGTTATAGATCGTACCTTTCAGAACTTCATTTATATACAGATTGTAGTAATATATTCTATGACTATCTTGTAGAGTGCCATTCCTGTCACTGACTCCATTCTCTGTTATGTATATTGGTACATTTGGACCTAAATAATCTTTGGTCCATTTTATCATTTTTCTGATGGCAGTAGGTGTAACTTTCAACCAGGTTGACCCAGACCTATGACAAAAACAAAAAGATAAAATAATTATGAAACGTTATCCCCCACAAAATCCCATGTACTTGTGGAATACAAGACGACTTGAGATCCAGAATAAAAACATCAAAAAGTCTACTTAATATTATGTGTACAAGTCACTTACAGTTCCTAGCAGTAAAGAATTTGTACCAAGAGTCTGCAAGTTCCCCGGGACAAATAATTCTGAGCAATACGTCATAGTTTGTATGTTTTCATCATGGAATATTAACGAGTATTTATAAATTCTTTGTTCAAATACGATGTTATGTAAATTTCAAGAATTTTTTGAAAATATGTTTTACAGGTGTACATATTAAAAGGTACATGTTAAAATTCTGTGAAGTACATGATACCTTAAAATATTCATTTCCAATGATGCATAATTTTATTCTAGAATCCACTTACAACTTCTTATATAAATTAGCAAGTTTTGTAAAATGTGTTTGTAAGAAATGAAGTTTCAGCGCGATTGCCTTGTTTTATCCTATATTTTAAGGTGATCGTGATTTTTTTAAACAATCAATAGACAACTTCCCATGCTTCCTGTAGGAACGTTTTTTTCTATAAGAAGTTTTATAAAATGTTAGAAAGATGACTCTGACGATGAATTAAGGAACTTGTACAATTTTCAATTTCAGTAGCTTTAGATAACACTCACCCAAGCCAGTGTGGGTCTTTATCAAATACAATATCTTGATCCGCTATAAAGCTACTCGGAAATGTTGGGGATTTTTTCGCTGAAACGCGGTCCGACGTGTAAAAATTAATCCCTATAAAATCACTAGAACCTGAAAATAAAAGTTATGCCGAAATATAAACTAGGTTAACTGCCTTAATAATAATAATAATAATAATAATAATACCGTTTGTTACAGAATGCCTTTTTAAATATTCAAATTTTATGTTAGTTTAGAAAAAAGTGTAGTTTGTAAAATAACAGTATTGTTTATGATCCTTGTTTAATATATGGAAAACATTTTGCAATTATACCCAGTATGGTAATATCATCCCCACATTGATAAACGGGTATTTACACTTGTGCTACGGTTGTATATGTAGCGGAGATAGTGCGCTTTTTGTAAATATTCTACCCTAAGCGCCTTGTCTTCAAACTTTTGGTTTTTTAGAACCTTCTTTCCGCATACCTTATGATAATTCTTTATATAGCTTTCATTGGTAAGGGGTAAACGTAATGTACTCAAGTAAATATAACTTGCCTCTAATGTTAAGTTTTTCATTCTCTGTGAACACTGGAAGTCGACTTTCTGTTAAATCCTGTTCCTTGCTTTTATTTCCGATTTTCCATTTCATGACTTCGGGGTAATCACCATTTATAAACACCGGATGTGCAAACCATCCATATTGAAACTGTGTTGCGGTATCTGCCGCTTTAACGTCTGCTGGACTGAACGGATTTTTGGCAACTTGCCAGTGAACATTTAATGTTATACCAATAATCCCTGTTAGTACAAACAGAAATGTTATCATTAGCTAAACATAAATAAGTATTTTACACACGAATATTTAAAAAAAATTATGAATTAAAAAGTTTAACGTGTTTAAAAATTATAAATGTATATTATAAAATGCAGGGTTTTTTTTCAAAAACTTCTAAATAGCTTTGTAGTTTATTTCCCTCCATTTTATAAAACTAAATAAGCTAATAAAGGAATCTATTACCTTTAATAATAAATAAATAAATGAAAAATTTAAAAAATAATTATTCAATGTAGCAGGTTTCAATTTTCTGTTTGAATAACAAAAAAATGATAGTGATTTTTGTCATAGTTAAAAACATCAACCACTTGGTTTGCTATCAGAATATGAGCATTCA
>JARBDR010000148.1:0-150139 GCA_029721355.1 Tegillarca granosa
TACATGTAAGAACATTTATAAGGTTAGGTACGCTACCTATTGTTCATTTTCATAACTAAAGGCAGATAACTCTGGAAGAAATGCTCTTATAGTAAACTTAATTTTGAAATTATTAATGAGCAGCTCCACTGAAATCGACTGTGGCGTAAAGCCCAACTATATGATATGGAAGGGGGTATATTATCATATGGAGGTCAGTCAGTGGAACCCAGAAACTTTCTAATTATGAACTTGAAGAGTGGCTCCGTCCAACGATTCCCGAAACCGACCTATACATTTTCACAGCGAATCGTTGGATAGGTGCGAGGGAGTCGGACATCTCGCATAAGGGTACTTCAAGTGTCATAACTGGTATGTTATTGCTATGAAAATGTTTTACATGAAATAAAGCATGCTACTTAGCATGTAATTCGTTAACTAAGGGCAGATAACTCTACTTGAAATTTAAAGTATTAGGTTCTATGTAATAGTATTTTAGTCTGTATAGGGACAAAATATAATTTGCATGATCCATTTCTACAATCATGAATTCAAGATTTTAAAAAATTAATCCTTCTTTATTCTTTGTAAGATTTTGTACAATTTTGTTACTAAAAATAGTAACAAGAGGATTGAAATGAATTAGCCAATCAGAATGCTCCGTTATTAACCAATCAAATTGCAGGATTTATAATGATTAACCAATCAGATTGCAGGATTTATCACCAATAATTCAACCAATCAAATTACAGTATTAAAATAAAATTAACCAATCAGAAGAGGATGTCTTCTTACAGGTCCGTAATATTTTAATATTAAGGCCTGACAATTGAAATTTTATCATTTCATTATTTGAGATTGAAGTAATCAGACGTGTTTTCAAATAAAAATTAAATATTTAATTCATTCAGTTATAGAATATTATGGAAATGGAAGATAAAGAGTTGAAAACTGGGGAAGATGAAGTATTAAATGTGAGTATACTATTATAGTATCAACATGAATTCAGTTTACAGACAAATTATTAACCACAATACTGTACATTATCACACAGAGGACTAATTACAAACTGTTTAGATTTTACAATTATATTCACATTGAAAAAACAATGAATTAGTACTAATGGTTTCTTTATGTAATTTTTCAGTTTGAACTACAATTCAAATCGGAAAGATCGTTTGCGAGAAAGAAAGTTGTTGAAAGAAATTATAGTGTGGTTTTGGATGAGAGTTGGAAAGATTTAAGGGTGAAAGATACAGGCATGGAAGATTTATTCAACAATGTTATACACAAGGTTAGTGAAAAGTATGCGAGTGGGGATATGATGAAATTAACAATCAGTCATCCAGAATTGCAAACGCCTATAACAATTCCACCAAAACTATAGAAAATGTACATGGAGAAGAGATCATTGAAAAGATAGAAAAGGTTGTAACATCAAACCAGAATTTGACTATAGATAATTTAGATATTGTAGTTGGATTAGTAGAGATGCCATCTGGAGGTGTTGGTAAAGATAGAAGAATTGTTATACAGATAGAGATATAAAATTAAAGAAAAGTATGATTCAGATAGAAAATAATGACAGTATGTGTGCAGCTAGGGCAATTTGTGTTGGATATGCGAAGTTAAGTGTTGTAGAGGATGAAATATTTCAAAAGGAGACCATGCATTTACAACATTTATCAAATATACAAAAAGTGTTTGACAGTGGTAAATGTACGAAGAGGATATATAAGGATATTTGTCGAAAAGATAGACCTGGAAAACAAATAACACAAAAACGTATGGCAGAATTATTGTGTGAGAAAGTGGAAGTACCAGTGGATCGTTGTATTAGTATTAATGAATTGGATAAATCTGAAAATGTTTTGGATGTTAATATTTGTGTCATTTCGGCCGAACATGGAAATAAGTTATTCGAACTGGAAGTCATCGTCCTGAGAGAAAGAATATTTATTTGTATTTAAATGGTGAACATTTTGATTGTATAAGTAGCATAACTGGATTCTTTCATCACATTATTTTTGTGAACATTGCATGAAGCCATATGAACATAGAGAAAGACATAGGTGTGACAGTCATTGTAATGTATGTTTGTCTTATGACCTGTATTGAACGGAATCCTTGCCAAAACGATGCCAAGAAACCGCAAAGTCCAGCATGAATGTGGCGAATATTATTGTCAGAATTGTGAACGTTTTGTTGTGGGTAAACATTTTTGTTATTTAAGAGCTGTAAAACCAGAAACCAGTAAACCTAATTTCATCTTTTATGACTTTGAAACGACCCAGGAAACTATGATTCATTGTACAGATGGGTATATGCCAACCAATGTAGAAGGATGTCAGAACTGTAGTATTAATAATTTGTGTAATAGTTGCTTCAAATGTCAACGCTGTAATGAAAGTAGTTGTGGAAGAATTCAACATGTACCAAATCTAGTTATTGCACAAACTATTTGTGAACATTGCTATAAACTGATGGCACAACTTGTATACAATGTGGATTAAGATGCTTGAATTGTACAAAAGAAGTTTGCGAACAGTGTCCAAAGACCAAAGAAGTATTGTTTCGATCGGCATATGAGTTTTACAATTGGTTATTGTGTGATCAGTATGCTGGATTTACCTGTATTGCCCACAATGCTAAAGCATTCGACAGTTATTTCTTATTGGATCATCTAGCACAAAATGGAATTCAACCACAGAATCCTATTTTAATGGAACAAAATTAATGTATTTGGAAGTGAAGAAAGGAATAAATATTCGATTTGTTGATTCATAAAATTTTTTGAGTATGAAATTATCTGCGTTGCCAAAAGCTTTTGGCTTTGAAGAGATGAAGAAAGGATATTTCCCTCACCGATTCAACACAAAGGATAATCAAACATACAGAGGACCTTATCCATCAGTTGAATATTATGGTATTGATACTATGATGGAAGATGACAGAAAGAAATTTTTAGAATGGTATGATATGATGAAAGACCAAGAATTTGATTTTCAGAAAGAGTTTACAGAATACTGTAAAAGTGATGTGGAAATCCTGAAAAAAGCCTGTCTGACCTACAGAGATCTCATGATAGATGCGGTACAGATAGACCCTTTTCAATCCATCACAACTGCTAGTGTTGCTATGAAAATCTACAAAAGTAAGTTTTTGTGTGAGACATGGCATGTTACACTGAAAGATGGTAGACAAGGTTTTGGCCATATATAAGGTGGAATATGGAAGATGAATGAACAAGAGATAGAGTTTAATGATATTATAGACAAACAATTCATTAAAAGTCAACTTGCTCAGATACCAACATCAGGATATACAAGTAATGTGTCATTTAGTAAAGAGAGTATACAATGGTTGGAATGTCAAAACAGGACAGAGTATGGATGAACTTTTTACACTCACAATTAATCAGCCATTAAATTACATCATGTAACAGTAGAAAACGAAGAGATAAGATATGTTGATTTTACAAGTTTGTACAGCTACATACAGAAATACAGACCTTTTCCAGTAGGACATCCTAAAATCATAACTAGGGACTTTAAATCATTAGATGATTATTTCGGTATCGCTAAAATTAAAATAGTAGCACCTAGAGGATTATATTTACCCGTGTTACCTTACAGATGTAATAACAAACTGAAATTTCCATTATGTAGAACGTGTTGCGCAACTGAGAGTCAAGAGCGGTGTACTTGCAATGATGAAGATAGATGTTTAACAGGTACATGGTGTATACCTGAAATATTAAAAGCTTTAGAAAAAGGTTATGAAATTCTTAAAATTTATGAAGTGTACCATTTTGAAGAGAGATCTGACAGTTTGTTTAAAGAGTATGTGGATACGTTTTTGAAATTCAAACAAGAAAGTTCGGATTGGCCACCAGATTGTCAAATGAATGAGGAAGAAGTTAGTTTGGATAAGACACGTGATATGAATGAAAAAAGAGTTAGATATTTAAGAGATTACTTTGAGCACGAAGGTATTAGATTAGATGGAAGAAAGATATGTAAGAACCCTGGATTAAGATCTTTGTCAAAGATCAAATTGAATTCATTTTGGGGTAAGTTTGGACAGAGACTGGATTTCGACAAGTGTCAATACTTCAACAGTGATCAGTTAGCAGAATTTTATGAAGTCTTGTCAAATCCTACATTGGATGTGAAAGACTTCCATATCATCAAGGAGAATTTGATTATGATAAGATATTGTTTTAAGGATCAACAGATACCTGAAGACAATGTGACTAATATTTTTATCGCCACTTTTACAACATGTTGGGCAAGATTGAAATTATATGAGGTGATGGAACAGTTGAATGACCGTGTTTTATATCATGATACTGACAGTATTATATACATTCATAAAGATGTGCTGTATAATCCACCACTCGGCAATTATTTGGGAGAATTAACAGATGAACTCAATGGTGAAAGTATAGTAGAGTTTATAAGTGGTGGACCTAAGAATTATGCATATGTGACAGATAAAGGAACGACTTGTTGTAAAGTTAGAGGATTTCGACTGAATTATGAAAATAGTCAATGGATTAACTTTGATGTAATGAAAGACATAGTAACGAAGAATATGCAGAAGACTATAAGTACAAGTGGAAATAAAATTCGGAGGGACAGACAAAAGTGTATGTTGTATAATAAAGAGGAAAAGAAGGAATATAGAATGGTATTTGACAAGAGAGTAATTGAAAAAAATAGTTTCATGACCTTTCCATATGGATACTAACAAAATGAAACACGTTCGACTAATTGGTAACATAAAGCTTACAGGTTGTTGCTATGTGAAAAGTCTAATGTAAGGAAATAATTTGTGTATATTATAATTTTAAGCTTAATTAGTTAAGTGCATGCATGGGTATGAATGATTTTTGGTATAGATGAGTGAATGAAAGAAGGAATTGTGGAATGGGTGTGTGTATATATGGGATAGAAAGATATGTGTTTATTGGTAATCAAAAAATATAATGTATAGTGTTAGGTTAAGGACTTATGTGATTATACAATCAATAGAATAAACATAGCTGCCTGTGTGCTGAATAAAGCTATGCGAAGCTTAACAATTCTATTTGTAAATAAGTAAAGATAAATAATGTATCTAGATGTAAATCCATTTTTAAAATTAGGGTAGTGTTAGGTTTTGTAAATTTTTTTTGATTACCAATAAATACATTCATTATTTCATTATTATTATTATTAAAATACAGAGCCTGGTTTTTAAAGCAAAACAATAAACAAAAATAATAAGTAATAAACAAAAATAATAAGAAATAAGTCAAAAATTAAATAAAATCATAAGAAATTTTTAAAAAATATCAATTAAAATGAGGAGGAGGAGGAGGAAAATGAGGAGGAGGAGGAAAATGATGAATTTTTTACATTTTTTTTTTCTTATTTTTTTTATATTTTTTAATATTTTTTGATATTTTTTTTTATGTTTTTCTATTAAAAATGAGAAGGAGGAGGAGGAAAATGAGGAGGAGGAGGAGGAGGAGGAAAAAGAGGAGGAGGAGGAAAATGAGGAGGAGGAGGAGAAGGAGGAAGAGGAGGAAAATGATGATTTTTTACATTTTTTTCTATATTTTTGATATTTTTTAAAATTTTTGATATTTTTTTATGTTTTTCTATTAAAATGAGGAGGAGGAGCAGGAGGAGGAGGAGGAAAATGAGGAGGGAGGAGGAGGAGGAAATGAGGAACTTTTTACAATTTTTCTTATTTTTGATATTTTTAACCATTTTTTGATATTTGTTATGTTTTTTCTATTAAAAATGAGGAGGAGGAGGAGGAAATGAGGAGGAGGAGGAGGAGGAAAATGAGGAGGAGGAATGAAAATGAGGAGGAGGAGAGGAGAGGAAAATGAGGAGGAGGAGGAGGAGAATGAGGAGGACATTGAGGAGGAGGAGGAGGAGGAAAATGATGAATTTTTACAATTTTTTTTATTTTTTTATATTTTTTAATATTTTTTGATATTTTTTTATGTTTTTCTATTTAAAAATGAGAAGGAGGAGCAGGCAGGAGGAGGCGGAAGAGGAGGGGAAAATGATGATTTTTTACATTTTTTTCTTATTTTTTGAAATTTTTTAAAAATTTTTGATATTTTTTTTATGTTTTTTCTATTAAAAATGAGGAGGAGCAGGAAGAGGAAAATGAGGAGGAGGAGGAGGAGGAGGAGGAAAATGATGAATTTTTTTACATTTTTTTTCTTATTTTTTTTATATTTTTAATATTTTTTGATATTTTTTTATGTTTTTTCTATTAAAAATGAGGAGGAGGAGGAGGAGGAGGAGGAAAATGAGGAATTTTTACATTTTTTTCTTATTTTTTCGATATTTTTTAATATTTTTTGATATTTTTATATGTTTTTCTATTAAAAATGAGGAGGAGGAGGAGGAAATGAGGAGAAGGAGGAGGAGGAGGAAAATGAGGAATTTTTACATTTTTTTCTTATTTTTTCGATATTTTTTAATATTTTTGATATTTTTATATGTTTTTCTATTAAAAATGAGAAGGAGGAGGAGGAGGAGGAGGAAAATGAGGAATTTTTACATTTTTTTCTTATTTTTTCGATATTTTTTTTTAATATTTTTTGATATTTTTATATGTTTTTCTATTAAAAATGAGGAGGAGGAGGAGGAGGAGGAGGAGGAGGAGGAGGAGGAAAATGAGGAGGAGGAGGAGGAAAATGAGGAATTTTTACATTTTTTTTCTTATTTTTTCCATAATTTTTTAATATTTTTTGATATTTTTTATATGTTTTTCTATTCAAAATGAGGAGGAGAGTATACAACGGATACAATAATAATTAAAATAAAAAGATGACGTCATCAGTTTCTATAGCAACCATTTATAAAAAAAAGATCTAATAATGTTAATCATTTTAAAAAAATTATTGTTAGACTTATCTATTTAGACTTGTCTATTTAGACTTATTTATTTAGATTTGAAAAAAAAGAAAAAAGTTTTTTTTTGGTTTCTATGGTAACAATAACAAATATTTATACTGAAAAATATTCCGAATTAATAAATCCTTTTTTCTATTTAGAAATTAGTAATTCTACTTCCGGTTTACGTTGCATGACGGGATACTTACTTTTTGATGATTAGCCGTCTCGTTTGGCGGGGGAAGACCCCAGGATGATTGACCTTTGATTGACCTTTTTGTACTTAAGTACAAAAAGGTCAATCAATCGTCATACATCCGTCATACATCCGGGTTTTTTCATCAATCATTGTTATTATTATTATCATTATTATTATTATTATTATTATCATATTATCATTATTATTATTATTATTATTATCATCATCATTATTATTATTATTATTATTATTATCATCATCATCATCATCATCATCATCATCATCATTATTATTATTATTATTATTATTATTATTATCATTATTATTATTATTATTATTATTATTATTATTATTATTATTATTATTATTATTATTATTATTTCTCCTCCTCCTCCTACTACTACATTCTCTTTTTTAAAATTTCTGTAGGGGTACTTCAAAAACACCAAAAGTGTGTGTGTGTGTGTGTGTGTGTGTGTGTGTGTGTGTGTGTGTGTGTTGGGGGGTGGGTTACATCTATCTTACTCATAATGACTAAATGCTCTTATGACACGAACAGGCAATAGATCGACGTCAAAGTCTCATCCTTTATATCATTCAGGTTTTTAAGTTTACAGCAGTGGGTTAATCAATCAGAATATTTGTTATCTATATGATGTGTTATCTCCGAGAGTTTTATCATTCTTATTATCAATGTTTGATTAATATTAAAATAATTATCAATATTTTCCTACATTTAACTATAACTAAATAATAATATCACATAGCAGGGAAATTAAACGATTTTAAAGACATAGTTATCGGTAAGTTATACATCAGAGTTGGCCCTTTGGTCAGTTTCGCCAAGCACTCAGCATTAAGAAAAAGTCATGGGTTCCCTCGGAGGAGATCTTTTAAACCGATGCCCGCGTCACGGCAGTCATGGCACGCTGAAGAACAATCCATTCTCATTACCCTTAGCGCATTGCAAAGGTTAAAAATATCTGCCACTTCACCAATAGTTAATTGCGTCTCGATAAAATTGAAATATCATTTACTGGGCGTAAAACTATGGAACGCCGATACTGCCTTATAGTGTGAATTATTAAAACGTGATGTGATAAAAACATTACGTTATGTGATTATGTCATTACGTTATGTGGACATGTCATTACGTTATGTGGACATATCGTTACGTTATGTGGACATGTCATAACGTTATGTGGACATGTCATTACGTTATGTGGATATGTCATTTCATTATGTCAGCTTGTCTTTATATTATGCGCACATGTCATTACGTAATGTGGACATGTTATTACGTTATGTGGACATGTCATTACGTTATGTGGACATGTCATTACGTTATGTGGACATATCGTTACGTTATGTGGACATGTCATTACGTTATGTGGATATATCGTTACGTTATGTGGACATGTCATTACGTTATGTGGACATATCGTTACGTTATGTGGACATGTCATTACGTTATGTGGACATATCGTTACGTTATGTGGACATGTCATTACGTTATGTGGACATATCGTTACGTTATGTGGACATATCGTTACGTTATGTGGACATGTCATTACCTTACGTCATCTTGACTTTATATTATGTGCACATGTCGTTACGTTATGTGGACATGTTATTACGTTATGTGGATATGTCATTTCATTATGTCAGCTTGTCTTTATATTATGCGCACATGTCATTACGTAATGTGGACATGTTATTACGTTATGTTGATATGTCATTACGTTATGTGGACATGTCATAACGTTATGTCATCTTGTCTTTATATTTTGTGCACATGTGGACATGTCATTAAATTATGTCTTAACATCTTTACTTTATGTGAAAACGTCTTTACGTTATGGTAAACATTCAAAGGAAGCAGATATATAGCGTCCAGTTGACGCAGACGTTTGACCCAAATAGCGCATTTAAGTGGCCAAGTGAAAGATATTCTTCAAAGTATAGGGCTGGGGGCATTCACTGCTTCATTCGATAGATAAATTGATTCAATTGATACCTGTCTGGCTCTTTCAGATGAGGATCTTAAGAGTATTGGGTTATCAATTTGGTGAGGAAACCACAGGATAAAACCACCGACTTCCGATAAGCGAGCTGACAAACTTTCTTCCGACAGTTTCTGGTAGAGTGAAATGCAAAACTAGGAAAACCAAAAGCTTCTATTCTTATCTTTGTTTATAAGGAGAAAAAAAGTACAGCTGTACCTGTACCTGCTTATTAATCATAGCTTTCGTTCAACATTGAATAAGTTAATGTTAATTATTCAACATCCAATTTTTTTCCGTTTTATTTGTTAAAAATTCAACGAAATGATAAATAACAATCATTTTATAAACATACCAATGATTGTTTATACCGATATCTTCTCCGGCAATGTATGTTTGATTTAATTTTTGAAACGCATGATCCAAGAGCATAATAAATTAAGCACATATAATAACATAATGTGTTTCCTGTAGGCGGAAAGTAGAGGGTTGGGCATGGAGAAGCTTTCATTCTGCCAAAATTTTCGAAATATCATTTTGTAACCTTTAATTTTAGAAAAATTGGTAAGATCGTATAAAATACAACAAATATTTAAAATGTTTGACAGTGATCTTGATAAAATAACCACCACCCCCTCGTTGCTATTTAAACGTTCAAATTAATAGATATGTAGCCTTTGGTATATGATTGTACCATTTTCCTTCTACGTCAGTCAAAACATTATTCATGGTAAAAAAGGTAAAAATATTCATATTCATATTGTCACTGGCGACGATATGTGTCGATATTCGATGTTCATTTTGTTCCCCATTCGGCAAGAAAAATGAAAGGCTCAACTCGGCAAATTTTGTCACCGCCGACCATATGTACCGTGATAGACATTACATATTGTGGCCCCTGTACAAATTGTCGCCCACATGGTATTGTTTACAATGCTGGAGTTGTTGTTGTTGATGATGATGATGATGATGATGATGATGATGATGATGATGATGATGATGATTGCATGTTCAACCAGAGGCATATCAAGACTTATTGTACCCAAAATCGTCACTAGAGTTTCAATAAACAGCAATTATAAAACAAAACTGAAATGTGACTTGTCCTTTTTAACAAGATATCCTTTGATGTCATATGAATGATCATCTCGTGAAAGCTAAGAATAAAGCTTTTGCGAATAAAGAAATCATGCTGTTTGGGTTAAATATACAGTGTAACTCTAGATATGCAGATTATCAGTGGGTCCTTATAGAGTTAACATTTTTAAGGGAAATTCTTCTTTAAAAGCTGGGTAAAAAATCCTTGTAAATTAAGATTATATTTTTTCAAATATTTGGATGTTTTTATTACACATCAAAAAGCTACGATGTTATGTTTGAATATGATTTTGTTCTTTATAGTTACCTGCAGTACAAAGCAGGAGGGTCAGTACGGTAATGATGAACTCAAATTGAAGGTGGTTGGCAATACATACTTGTGCATTACTTAAATAACTACCAACCCTTCACACCTGATGCCTCAAATCCACACGGCAATAGTTGAGTTGAGTTGAGTAATAATGTTTTGCTTCCCAATGTTTCACTTTTATCGAGAGGTCGGTTCTGGGATGGTGGTGGAAACCGGAGTGTCCGGACAAAATCACCTTCCCTCGGCAAGCGAACCGACATACTTTCTCACTTTTAAGATCCGTCCAAGTGAGATTCAACCCTAGCCGGTGAGAGCCACTGTAATCTGTAGACGCGCTTTTGATTAACTTTACTCAAAACCAATATTCTAAGGAAATAGTAAAATGGATAATGATGTTTAACAGACAAGTCAAGTTTTTTCCTCTTTGATGGAGGAAAACTGAAGAGCAGGGAGAAAACCATCATGAAACAGTACGCAAAATCAGGAGAGGAGCAGTGATCAAAGAATCGATGCCCTTAACCACTAGATCATCGAAACACACCGTGCCTAGAGTAACTAATCATTGCATACCTTTATTTGAAGAGTACAAAAATTAAATGAATAAAAGTTTATTTATATGACATTTTAAAAAAAATAATTTGTCAACTTGTTTTTTAATAATTATATTATTCACTGATAAATTTAAAACAATACTGATTTTTTGTTACTCATATTTCCATGACATCAATGTCAAAAACATTTTTTAAAACATCATTTGCGGTGATAAAAATATCAATGTATTAACCGGCAAATGTATGTGCATTGCACTTATTGTCACCTATTATGAAGGAAAAATAAAAACCTCATCTTTGTACATATTTGTGGCCAGCGACAATATGTACAGGCGCGACAATATGTACCGTCACACAAGGTGTCAATTTTTTATCTATCGAATGAAGCACTTAATGCCCTCAACCCTATAATTTGAAGAATATATCTCACTTGGCCACTTGAATGCGCTATTGGGATACTATATTGCATGTCAAAAGTCTGGATCAATTGGAAGCTGTATATCTGCTTCCTTTGAATGTTTACAATAACATAACTTTACGTTTTCACATAAAGTAAAGATGAAGAGACATAACGTAATGACATGGTCACATAAGGGAATGACATGTCCACATTGAATAATGGCATGGTCACATAACGTAACGACATGTCCACAGAACGTAATGGCATGTCCAGAATAGATAATGACATGGTCACATAACGTAATGACATGGTCACATAACGTAGTGACATGTCCACATAACGTAATGGCATGTCCACAATAGATAATGACATGGTCACATAACGTAATGACATGGTCACATAACGTAATGACATGTCCACATAACGTAATGGCATGTCCACAATAGATAATGACATGGTCACATAACGTAATGACATGGTCACATAACGTAGTGACATGTCCACATAACGTAATGGCATGTCCAGAATAGATAATGACATAGTCACATAACGTAATGGCATGTCCACATAACGTAATGGCATGTCCACAATAGATAATGACATGGTCACATAACGTAATGACATGGTCACATAACGTAATGTCATGTCTACATAACTTAATGACATGGTCACATAACGTAATGGCATGTCCTCATTAGATAATGACATGGTCACATAACATAAAGGCATGGTCACATAACATTACGACATGGTCACATAACGTAATGTCATGTCCACATAACGTAATGACATGGTCACATAACGTAGTGGCATGTCCACATTAGATAATGACATGGTCACATAACGTAATGGCATGGTCACATAACGTAATGACATGGTCACATAACGTAATGGCATGTCCACATTAGATAATGACATGGTCACATAACGTAATGGCATGTCCACATTAGATAATAACATGGTCACATAACGTAATGGCATGGTCACATAACGTAATGACATGGTCACATAACGTAATGGCATGTCCGCATTAGATAATGACATGGTCACATAACGTAACGACATGGTCACATTACGTAATGTCATGTCCACATAACGTAATGACGTGGTCACATAACGTAATGGCATGTCCACATTAGATAATGACATGGTCACATAACGTCACGACATCATAACATAACGTAACGACATGGTCACATAATGTAATGACATGTCCACATAACTTAACGACATGGTCACATAACGTAATGTCATGTCCACATAACGTAATGACATGGTCACATAACGTAATGGCATGTCCACATTAGATAATGACATGGTCACATAACGTAATGGCATGGTCACATAACGTAATGGCATGTCCACATAACGTAATGACATGGTCACATAACGTAATTACATGTCCACAGAACGTAACGACATGGTCACATAACGTAATGATATGTCCACATAACGTAATGACATGGTCACATAACGTAATGACATGGTCACATAACGTAATGACATGGTCACATAACGTAATGGCATGTCCACATAACGTAAGACATGGTCACATAACGTAATGGCATGGTCACATAACGTAATGACATGGTCACATAACGTAATGGCATGTCCACATTAGATAATGACATGGTCACATAACGTAACGACATGGTCACATAACGTAATGTCATGTCCACATAACGGAATGACATGGTCACATAACGTAACGACATGGTCACATAACGTAATTTCATGTCCATATAACGTAATGGCATGTCCACATAACTTAACGACATGGTCACATAACGTAATGTCATGTCCACATAACGTAATGACATGGTCACATAACGTAATGGCATGTCCACATTAGATAATGACATGGTCACATAACGTAATGGCATGGTCACATAACGTAATGGCATGTCCACATAACGTAATGACATGGTCACATAATGTAATTACATGTCCACAGAACGTAACGACATGGTCACATAACGTAATGATATGTCCACATAACGTAATGACATGGTCACATAACGTAATGACATTGACACATAACGTAATGACATGGTCACATAACGTAATGGCATGTCCACATTAGATAATGACATGGTCACATAACGTAATGATATGTCCACATAACGTAATGATATGTCCACAGAACGCAATGACATGTCCACAGAACGTAATGACATGGTCACATAACGTAATGATATGTCCACATAACGTAATGAGATTTCCACATGACGTAATGACATGTCCACTTAAGGTAATGTTTTTATCACATCACGTTTTAATAATTCACACTATAAGGCAGTATCGGCGTTCCATATAAAACCCTGTTAAGTCAATCAATCAGTTCGTCAGCTGGACCTTTACTGTAAACAAAGCGATTCTCTTTTTCGAATTTGTGAACACACCAAAAAAACATTATTTCAGATTGAAAGCTGATCATTGTATTCTTGACCAACTTTTATCTATAAAAAGTTGACCATGTATGTTTGTCTCACTGTTAGGTTATTGAATGTAAACGTATTTTATTCTTCAAAATAATTATATAACAAACAACATATAGTACACATGAATAACATTATAGACGAAATGGATCCAGTAACAAGTGTTAAACACTTATATTGAACTGTGTCCAATATTTTTAACATATACTTCTATGAATGCGCACACACATATGTTAAATACTATATAAATTTCAAGGAATATATTTGAAGTAATATTGTGTCGATGCCTTGTTTCATTACTCAAAAACGAGTCGATTACATTTCAACGACGAGCACAGCAAGAATACAAATCAAGTGATTGGGTAAAATCCCCACTAACAAGATAATGTACTACTTATTAGCTTATTTTCGATTAGCAATAAAATATTATTGCTAATCAAAATGACATTGACACGGTACTAACTTAAGACTTATTTGTAACTTAATACGCCAAGATTATTCAGAATACCCGGTATGAGTGAAAGTAAAAACACGGATAAGTGACATTGTTAAATAAAACACAAGTTGAATCAAGATAAAGATTTGTTATTATGACTGTTGAAAACGTTTGCTGTAGTAAATACAATTTTGTGTGGATCTAAATCTATCCATATTTTGAGTATTTGTTAATGTCCGGTCTCCGAAGAGTAATAAATCTACATAAAGAGTATATGGTAAAGCGAGTAAGTATCTATTTTTTAATTCTGCATATAGATTACAACTTAAGAAGAAGTGAGAAGTTGATTCACCCTCACCGCAAGCACAATAAGGATTACTGACTAGATTTTTATTGAAAAGATAAGATTTTAAAGAACTGCTGTTAGTTCGAAGTCTTGTGTGATATATTTGTTTGATTTTGTTTCCGTAAGAGTAGTGTTGAGGTGGTTTATTGATATTAGAGCTAAAAAGTCTTATGGAAGTTGTTTGTAGAAGATGTGTCTTTAGTTTCAGTTGGTTACTCGTTCCAGTCTTGTATAGTAGCAGGTAAAAAGTCGTTGGTATAAGAATTGGAGTGGCATAATATTGTTGTAATTTTGTTTTGTTGTCTTGTGTTTCTAACGGTTCTAAGAAGAATGATATCTGTTAAGTATTGTGGAGAAAAGCCGTGGTTCATATGTTAGGTTATTTTGCATTGGGGTTGTTGGTGAAATTTGTAAAAAATAAAGATTTTTATTGTTCTTTTCTGTATTGTTACATTAAACAATGCACCATTTTGTGTTAAAATCAAATTTTCAAGGCACCCGATATGTTACATTTTTGTAAAAAAAAATTGTAGCGTATATGTTTTATGTATAAATTATTAGCAATTTAACACCATGTACGTCATCCATGAGGTCGCCGGAAAGTTACGAGCGATGTCGGAAGCGACCGAGTATTAGCAGGTTATACATGTACCTGTGTATATAAGGAATGTATAACTGTGAGGCACATAAACATTGACAATTTAACCGATAAGGCATTGAAAATGAAAAAAGTTAAAAATGGTGACCGGTGACCTCTAAAGCATTTATTTAATTTCAGAACAGAGGAAATGTTTGAATATATAGTTTACCTCGTAACTTTATGTGTGACTGCATATACAGTACATCGATATTGTAAGTATCTACTGATTATGACTGGGAATAACGCAAAGACTTTGAATGGAGTAATTATATCTAATGTTCCAATAAAAAAAAAATTCACCTACATCGATACGACCAGTTTGGGAATGGTGATGAAAACGGAATGCCTGTTGAAAACGGCTGACATTCGACAAGCAATCTTCCTAACTCCCCAATCCTACTATCTGCCTGTTTGAATTGTTACTTAGGAGCGCTCTTTTAACCACTTCGTCTCTCAGGTCCTTTACCGTAGGTATAAATATTAGTTTCATCCGATCTTTCATTGAAAGACGATTTTTTATATTAATCGCTTGATCTTCTATATGTAATTTTATATTACTTTCTGCCAATATGCTTATAAAAAGTGAACATTATGAGAATTACAGAAAACTGTAAAACTGTTTTAGCGTGCTTTGCCGACCTTTGTTGTATTAATTAGGCCTGTCAAAAATGTTCAAAGCTTGGAAATTAAGGTTGTAATTGCTAGAAATCTCCGAGGATAAGGTAGATAATTATTTATCAAGTTTGATTTATTTATGATTTCATGGTCAAAGTATTTGAATTGATTTTAATCCATTTCAGGTATTGCTAATGAAAATATTAGAAAAGAAAAAACCACAGTTAAAGATAATGAGTTGGAGTCGAAACCCATACGGAAAAGAAGACATTTGTTGGCTAAAATGGAAGATCAGCCATTTGGAGCACGTGGCAGTAACACCGTAGCAGGAAGACCGGCAGTACCAGAATACCCACAATTCCCAGCGCCGTTTCCGCCATTTCCCAGTCCACCAAAGGAAGACACTTGTTTCAAATAAATATTTTATGTATATTTTCTCAATTTATTCTTTTGTATTTTATAGAAAACATCACAACACGGCATGACACAACACATTAAAACAGTCAGTATAACAAATCACAACAGAACAAAACAAAACAAAATAAATACTACACAACAAAACAAAACAACACGACAATGCCTAAGACAACAAAATATAACATGAAACGTTTAAATACAACACAACAATTCTCAAAAAAACAAAATACAAATTGATACAACAGAATATAACAAAAACAAACACACCACGACACGACATAACAACAGACAGGACACAACAGAATATAACCGAACACGACACGACATAACAACAGACAGGACACAACAGAATTTAACCGAACACGCCACGACACGACATAACAACAGACAGGACACAACAAAATATAACCGAACACGCCACCACACGACATAACAACAGACAGGACACAACAGAATATAACCGAACACGCCACGACACGACATAACACAACGCATGATACAACAGAATATAACAAAACAAAACCAAACACACAACGACACGACATAACACAAGGCATGACACAAAGGAATAAAACAAAACTTTACCAAACACAACACGACAAAACAAAACAGAACGCTCGACACAACAGAAAATCACAAAGCTTTACCAAACACAACGAAACTTAACCAAATACATCTCGACACGACATAACACAGCGTGTGAAAACAGAATTGAAAAAAATAATTAAACACAACACGACACGGCATTATGCAACATATGGTACAACAGAATATAAAAAACTTAACCAAACACAATACGACGCTACATAACACATGACACAAAAGAATACAGCAGCACTAAACCTAGCAAACCACAAAACGACATAACACAACAAATGACACAGCAGAAAACAAAACAACGAGACATAAACAAACACAACGGCACGACATAACCCAACAGAATACAACAAAACTTAACCAAAGACAACACGACATAACTAAACACAGCAAATCACAACTAAACCAAACAACACAACACACAAACGAAATGAAAGAAGACAAGGTTAATAACTATGACCGGAACTGGGACGATCGAATGCATTGCAAATACTTTTTAAAGACAGACGCATTCGAATTTGCAGTGCTTTGAATATAGGTTGCAACTTCTTTAGTTTTGTACAATATTAAAAGGAGTTGGTTGATCTGTGACCATATAATGTACTTATGTACAGCATAATGTACTTCCCAAAACAGGCGCTAATGACGCATTTAAAAATATTGATTAGTTTATAAAAGTTTAAAATTCTTTGTGGTTGCTTAATTTGCATAATTTTCATTTTGGCCAATAAAGGTTCTAAATAAAAAGTGTCTCAGTGACCGAATAATCTTAAGCGCGCTTACGGATCAAGGCACCTCTCATCGCTTAATTTTAAAATCCAATTAGAAACATTCTGGAGCGAGAAAAAATTGTCAGTTTGCTTGCCAAAAGTCAAGGTTTTTCAGTCACTCCAGTTTTCCTCTTTCCTTGCACTGACCACCTCGTCATAAATAAAAAGAATCTCGAGTCTTGGCAATGGGCATCACGATTTCAATCCTAATCAATCTTGTTGTTTAAAAACAAACCTTTATAAACAAAACCGAAATCGAAATCTGTACATCTCAACCAAACGGTACCACGTGATTGTATAACTTCAGTCAAAAATCGTTTGATTTTTGGAAATATTTTGTGGTTAAAATAATACAGAAATCTTATAACTGAAAATGAATTTTGTGGATTTAAACTCTGTTGGTTAGTTTTGATGTTTTTGTGGTTTTTTGAGCAGGTTTTATCAGAAGAAAGGGGATGCTGAAAGAAAACATAAAGAATAATTTCATAAGAAGAACCAAAAAACTAAGTACTAGGCTTAGGTAATAATTCCCAAATATAACTGTATGTTATAAATCTTAGGGACAGAATTATTATATTCATGTGATTCAGGAACTATATTTTCTTCCCTAAAACATCATTACCACCGCTTTTATTGCTAGTAATCAACGAGTTTCTGTTTAAGCACTTACTTATGGTTACATTGCCTCTTACCGTATAGCTGAAGGTCTTGGTTATCTCAGGGTACTCTGATTTCATCTTTATTCAAGAACTGACTGCCTCAGTATATGTACTAGGCCGTTATTCAAGTGATGGTTATTCTTTCAAATACTCGAAAACAGAAATCAAGCGTGTTTAATTTTATTGTTAGAAATATCAAACAAACTCCCTTTTTCTAGTTTTTCATAGAAATATATTCAACATATATTTTTTTTAAAAATGGACATTTGTGGTTACCCGGTCAAAAGATAGGAGAATTATAGATAATGAATCAATTGTTTTTATTAATTTCACTTGTATTATGTTGTTTTCAGCCAAAAAGAGTAAAATAGAGCTTTTGTTATATTTATTGATCATAACCATATAACAACATAGTGATAATATTTGCAATGATCATAAGAAAGTGATCAGGCCCGGTTTCACAATAATTCTAAACCAATAGTTTCCTTAACTTAAATTTACTAAATTTTGGCAATCACTTTTTGAATAAATTCTCAAATATTTAAATAATTAACAAAATTATTAAGATTTCAGATTTGCCCGATCTAAGTTAAGGAAAATCTTAGTAAAGGGATGATTGTGTAACCGGGACCAGTCTATGCAAATGATATGTTATGTATGGCCGATTCTTTCAAGATAGTCTCCACTTCAATTCCCGCTTAAATCTCTACCCTGGGTAGAACAAGATTAAGCAAAGATAATCAGTAGTTTATGTATTTTGACATGATCTTTCGAAATTTAAAAGGGTGCTATTATTGTAGACAGATAAATAGCTATAACATATTTACTTATGGACCCAATAATTGTTTAATTGTATGCAGACATTTAGCAGTTTAACAAATATTACATATGTTTCTGATATGTTTCCTTTATATAAAATTACAAAGAATTCGAGTAAGATGTTATTTTAGCCATGTCATTCACATTAAACTATTCATTATGAAAAAAAATTCGTGGTGGATTTGTATTATAACTGTGTCTGGAATGACAAAATTCAAAGGTTAAAGAAGTTGAGCTATATTGAGTTTAATGTTAGTTATAAACTGTTAAGTTTCAATTAAACACATGTCACAGTATGTCTAGTAGGACTTTTATATTTTTTTTCTTTTACTGTTATAAAAATAAAGACCATCTTACACACATACATACATACATACATACATACATATATATATATATATATATATATATATATATATATATATATATGATGCAATACAAAGCACAAAAAATATTATCGAAAAACACATAACACATATAATATGCAACGTTATACGAATAATACAAAATTATGAATGCAAATACGTTCGTCTATAAACGTTAAAATCGGTAGTCAAAGGGTTGCGGTTATTGCTTAATATCGGTATATGCCACATTTTTTTTAAAAAAAATTCTAAAGAAAGTTTCATTTTGAATTCATAAATTTTAAAAGCAAAAAAAAATTAAGTTAGTTAAAATGATCCTTCTTTCCAAAGAATCATAATACAATAACAATAGTTTTCTTGGATACCATTTACTTCTCTACTTTTCCAAATATTGCATACATTTTTACAATAACAGATTAAGTGAAAAATTTTATCACAAAAAGACAATTTTAGTTACCTCAGATTTCCAAATACTGTATACATTTATAGAAAAATGTATGTAAAGATTAACTGGTACTTATATTCAGACTATATATTTTCGACTGTGATAATATGCATCCCCTCTCGGCAGGATGCAGCAACTCGATATCCGAGTTATTAATTATTTGATAACAGATGATGTTTAAGTCTTGTCATACATATTTAATATTGTCTGCGTATTAATATACCTTTCAATACAACGATAAACAGATGAGACCAATATCTTTCTGACCAAGAAACAATTTTCCAATCAACAAACATTTATAGACAAAGATTGGTTTCTTTTGCGATACAGGTTCAAATTTTCCATTAGTGAACAAAATTTGTAGAACACAGATATTGATATGAAGAAAAACTGAGATCAATATAAGTTTCAAACTTCTTAAAATCTTATTTAAATCGCAAGTTTTCTTTTGCATTTTAAAATGTCAATAACATTTTCAATATGTTCAATCTCCCTATAATTATCAAAAGGATCTTTCTCAATATAATACAGATAATCTTTAACCTTAAAACACAATTTGAAAACTGTATTGAATAATTAACAATTGAAGTTTTTTAAAATGTTCATTTAACGCTAACGCGCGTTATTCCGTTTGCTTGCAAAGTTGTTGCCTTCATACTGACAATGAACACCATTTTAAAACAGTTCAATTATTATATTTTCGTTTAATATTTGAAAAAAAATTATTCATTAATTTTAAGAATAAAAAAATCCCATCTATAACACATGCACATCCGGGGAGTTCAGTAGACGCAACAGCTGAATGAAAGACCGACAACGACACATTATTAATCCGCAATATTTTTAATGTGGGGTAACAACGGGGAGTTTTGGTTTGAAAAATTGTAGTGTTATCAGGTGTTTTGATGGTATTTTCTCGATTGTTCATTAACATAATGAATTTTTGAAATACTGGATATAGAAAATATATAATAAATAATTGAATATCAACGATAAATGTGTTGTTTTTTGAGAACTATATTTAGGTCGAAAACCAGGTGCACCTGTGTGGCCCCATTTCAATATGCAAAGAAGGTTGGGGTAAAAGATTGCTGGCTATATGTCGGAAGTGAAATTTGTGAATCTGAAACAGGGGGAACAGTAGCAGAGGGATAATTTTCAATGGCCAAGCATGTGGGTTTAGAATCTGCGATATGTGAGTAGGCAGAAATTTATCGAGATATTTTTTTTCTGGAATGTCGACATTGTTATGTTGAGATACACTTAGACATTATGTGTCAAGCTTTATACTCGGTATCATTCAAATGTAGACAGCAAAGCAGTGAGAAGTATACTTATTCTTTACACCTGCTGCGGTGCAAATATCTGTCAAAGTTTGGAATATAGTTTTAAGTTCGGCAAGGAGTTGTGTAGTACTTAAACCATTTATTATACTTTTGAGGAGTTCCTATTGTATCCTCTGTAAACTGATTAAAAGCATGTAGCTGATTTTTCAGTTTTTCCTATCAACGAACACAGAATGTGTAAGGGACAATTTTCACTGGATGTGGCATACCTGCGGAATCTAATTCCAAATAAAATTTACATCACTTGAAATTTACATCCCGCGAGACATAAAATTGATTGAAAAGTTGTACCATTACACATTGTCTCAAAATAATAGAAAATATAGCAGCTTTGCCAAGAAAGGAAGAATTTTTTAAGATCCGATTGTTCAAGAATTTTTTTGTGGTTTGGTGGTTTTTACAGATCTATTGTTAGCTGTTCTTTCAACAGGCCATCAAAAAACACCACTCTGTCTCTCACAATGTCAATATTACGGTGGATATCAGCCAGTTGCCTATACGTGTTATCAAAATATTATTTGATTAATTTCTTTGATTTTACTTTGTAAAATTTCGTAAATACGTTTTTCAAGCTTGTCTCGAATATAAACAAAAGTGACTTGATGGCCATGTTTTTTACCCATGGTAATGTAGTTCCGGATTGTAGATTGCCTTCTATATGTATTCATGCACGGAGTGACCAATTTTTTGGCGTTCGTTGTCAATGATGAAGGCAACGGCCCTCAAGCTTACAGCTATGTTAAATTTTACAAGGCAAATGAAAATATTGAATAATAAATACAACAATATGATTTGTTTTATGAATGCTGTAGTTTATATTTGCAATAATTAAATTGTTTTCAAGCAAAACAAGGTTATTTATCATTTTCAATGTAACCTACTTTCGGAAATAGTGAATTTTATTCATATTAATCTACACAAATTCAGATGTTGTTACGTTTCATTATACAAAAGGTCATTGCTACAAAAGTTTAATTACATCATTTATTGATTTTTGTTTATTACTTTGTAATTTTATCTTTAGTTAATTGAAATCTTCATTCAGATATGTTTATCGTTTTTTCTTCCAATATTGTCACGACTTTACACACCTTTATTGTTGCAATGTTTTGTGACAAGTACTCTGATTTAGAGTGCTTTTCATCTCATTTTCTGTTATAAAAGGTTCATTACATGTAATTTAAATTAATATAAAACGATTTAGCAGTAGTCTTCATTAGGTGCAGAAATATGGACAATTGGTGGCTGGATTGGCTGAATTGGCTGGATAGGCGGGGGTTCACTTAATACAAAACCTCGATAGTATTTTAGGTCATTCATACAAGTTTCCACTAAAATAAAAAATATGTGTCGATATTGTAAATTAATTAATGTCAGAAATAAAAAAATCTGCAAAATATATCAATTTAGAAGAAACTGATTACATTGATATTTCATTGACACAAAGCAAAATTTATTCAACTGAAATCTTGTTATATTATTAAAAATAAATAATCAAAAAGGAATTCATAATACATAGCTAATTTTAATACCACTTAGGCAAAATACTAGAAATTTGATAATACGAAGGGTCTAAACTATCGATTAATAGCCGCCTCATTGTCCTGCTTCTGACATTGCAATATAATTTTAACCTGCTTATCTGAAAAAAATAGCGACAAAGTAATTAACGATTTTTACATTTCAAATATTACGGAATATTTTAATATTCAAATTTTATGTCTGTCCTTTAGAAAATAAAATACGAAATTCCAGGTGTGATAACTTTGTTTCTACGGCTAAAGGAGAAAAACTCTCATAGAAACGTTGACCCCAAATACCCCAGGAAGATCCCGAATAACTAATAATATCCAGTTTAACTAAATATGTAGAGTAAATCGAATATTATGAAATCATAGATACAGCTAATTTTACACGTTTAGACTCTTTTGAAAGCTATGTGTAAATATAGTAATTGTTTTTTTAATTGTAAACCATATCGCATGAATCAAATAAAAATTAGGATCACCACTCGAAGCAAGTTAATGACGAAAAATAGTTGTGCATATTGGGACTATTGACTTCAAAGGACCCTTAAATGTCGAAAAGGTTTGTAAGAATCAAATATCCTTTAAAGTATGTATATATAACACATCCAAATCTATAGATTGTTTGATGCATTCACTGAGAATTGATATCAGAATAAAATCATTAGAAATTTTCCCAATATATTCGACATATATATTTATGTAGGTTAAATTTAAATATTATCATGTATATTTGCATAAATGTAGTTCCTCTGAGTTCCAGTTCAGGCCACCATTTTGTAAATGAAAAATTGCATTTTCTAAAATATGACACAATAAAGCTGCAATAGGATTTTCATTTTTCTGATTTTTATTTATTTCTATTTATTTATTTAGATGTTGAAATATATATAAATATATATTATTATTATTATTATTATTATTATTATTATCATTAGCTTAAAGTACAGGGGAAAATAATATGAATTGCATTAATTTTCCGTCATTAATAAGAAATGTATTTGCACTAATGTTAATTATTCCGTACATAATCGCAAATGAAAATCTTATGAGATTCTGTGTTTAATTCAGCGTATTTTGTAAGATGTGTTTTCATGACCCGGTTTTTATAACGTGACCATTTTCTAAAATCAGATTCACAGGTCAGTAGTGATATAAGATGACTTATATCATTACTCAGGTCTACATATGCTGGAAAACTACTGCTATTTCCATGATTTTTCGAGCGTTTTTATTGTTGAAACAAATGTAAGATTGTCCATTGGGAACATCATTTAGTAACTCAGCATCGTTTTTAATTTTTTTCTAGGAAAACTTAATGCAGCCTAAAAGGAATATGCAAAAGTAAATCTAAATAAGATTCAAAAAATGGTTTTAGCACTAAAATTTATATACGAAAAGACGTCTTAAAATTGCATATTATCTTTAAATTTATAAGAGTTTGAAGTTTATAGAGATTTTTGGTGCCAAGAACATACTATAAATTATAATGAGTAATTAATGATTGTCAGGACAAAAAACTTATGGCCCATTTTTAAAACAACCAGACGCTTTGTGTTGTAATCGTTGGCACAATATAGAAATTCGCTTACTGCATAACATAAAGCAATCTCTCTGAGGTAATGAGGCAATGAGGTAACTTATTCACTCATTGAAATTCAAAGTTTATTAAACGTGAATCGAAAATAGTAACTTAACATTTAAGTTCTTTCTTTTTGCTCTAAACAGGAACCTTATTTGAATAAATATCACAAAAATTTAAGAATTGAATACTCATAGATGTGCTCGTCCAGTAATTGATTTTTTGCAGCATTATTAGTCTGGTCTGTGTTCAAGAAAAAGGACAAATAAAATAAAACTATTTTTCTACTTTTGCATTTTATATCATTTTCAGACATGTTATTTGTCTGACAAACATTTATTAAAGAGTTTGAACAAATTGTTTTTTTTTCCAAATGTAAAAGTATCATAATAAATTTGAATAACAGCCCTAACTACAACAAATAAAACAAACGTTTTAAAATTAAGCAATATCAAGATATTAACGTTTGAACACAAATATTGAAACAGCGTTGACGTTTTAATCAGTAAAAGAAAAGGCATCAACTTTTAATTATAATTTTTAGATACTCACTTCCAACACTGTTCGTATATTTTCGGTTATTTTTCTCTTCAATATCTAAATATGACATTTTCCACACTCTGTTCGATTTTTTTTTCTTCCCTAAGAAAATAAACATTAAAAAATAATAAAATAAAAATGAATAAATAAATAACTAAATAAATAAGCCGAGTAACAAACAGAATTATCATTTGTAACTTTGGATTTAAATCAAATGGTTTG
Source organism: Tegillarca granosa (assembly GCA_029721355.1). NCBI lineage: Eukaryota > Metazoa > Mollusca > Bivalvia > Arcoida > Arcidae > Tegillarca > Tegillarca granosa. The sequence continues at coordinate 25,209 of JARBDR010000148.1, forward strand.
CGAACTTTTTTTTATTCAAGTCGTGTACCTTTTTATACAAACAAGTACAACAAAATAAAAGTTTAGTTTGCTACTTGATTCGGTTTGATCATGAGCTAATGCATATTTTCTTCGTTCCAATTTTGTGTAAGTCATCTCCGATGATGAAATGTTCCATGCAACATCAGGAGTATTCAAAATAGTTGCTCAAAACGTTTGAGCGAATAACTGTTAGGAAAGCTCATAAGATTATAATATGTTATGAACAGATATATAAACGGAACTTATTGAATAACATACAATTTTGGGCTGAACAATTCGTATTATTTTGTTTTTCTATAAATAAAGTTATAAAAATTGAACGTCGAAATTTGAAATTTCTTTAAAAAAACAATTTTACTCTAAAATTTGAGTTAAGATAAGTATTTATAAGTTAATGGAAAACGTTTACTTGCGTATAAATGTTTTGCACTCACTGCATTTAATGTTCGGAGGGTTACTTTCATGTTCATCTTCCGAATCCAAATCTGCAATGTATTCAGTTTGTTAGATTATGTGCATGATTTTAAAACTTTTGCTTTTTATTGAACATCAAAAAATGTTTTAAACTATCAACAATATTTTGGAAATAAAAATGATCACAATTTAAAGCCAATTATTTTAAAGGTCATGAAAATTTTCTAAGGAAGAAATGTAAAAATAAGACGACACAATAAATAAATAAATAAATAAATGAATGAATAAATAAAAACATAAACAATATAGTTAGTCACAGTAATTTAAAGACACGTACATCTGTATCGTCAAAGATTATTTGCAGGTATTAAATTTTTATTTGCAAAAAGCTTGTGTAAGCAATAAAAAAAATTATATGAGGGAAATAATGAAAAATTATATACTCCTTTCATATAAAATAACAAAGTTGTAAACGACAATTAAAACGGCCAGAGTACGCCTTTTTTAACGATGAAATATGAATAAGAGGAATTATTAAAACCATTAGGAGAATAAAATTGAATGCAACGGTTTTATTTATTGATTGAATAATATCATGGCTACAATTTTTAAAGGTTAAATAATCATCCAATACTTAAAGCCAAGAATGTTAAAACACATTCAATTTAAAGGCATAATGGAATTATGAAAGTTTAATAACTTAGAGTTATCGCCCCTGATTGTTAATGGCGGTTAATTTTTAAAAAAAGAAAAATACCCAAGCATTGGTTTTTTATGCATTGAAGATGGAAAGTAAGTTCAAATTCAAAGACATAGCATCATCTGAAAATATTAAGGACGATATTGCAGCAGTTTTTAGTTATGATAAAGCTATTTTAAGCAGGTATTTAATCCAAAAGTTTTTCAAAGGCCCCATGGCAAAGGATCGAAAGCTGAAGAAGAACACATCAATATTTATTTATATCAACCAAGTGCAAAAATGATTGCATTCAAATATAAACAAGAACGTTATCTCAAATGGATCTTGGCCCTTGTTATCAGGTATGAACTGACATTTGGTAGTAACGATAAGTGGTTGTGCGAATGGAATGATAGGGAAGCGCCCAACCCTCCATAGTAAGTGGACGAAATTCAAATAACGCTAAACGTGAACGATGACTCAGAAAACTTTAAAATTGTCACAATTCATGTATTTTTAACTACAGGACTGATAACAGTTCAAGGTATTTTGAATAAAGAATGGGCCAATGAAGAATTCATGATTTTGAGAGAAATATGTGACAAAATTCCAGATGATATCGATGGGATAAAGGGTCAGTACAGAACTGAACTTTCTACTGAACAGAATGAATCTATAACAGGTCCTGAAGGTGATGACATTGAAAGTGGTTCTGAAGAAACTGAAATGAAACAAATGTTCAAAAGTCAAAGTCAAACAAGTGTTATGAAATCTGGGGAAGTTAACCATGTAGAAGATTGTAATATAAACATTAACATAGACATTATTCACAAGTTAGAAAATGAAATTTGTGATTTAAAGTTTGAAAACAAAACATTTAAAGAAAAATTTGAAGTTATTGACAAAAAAGTGCAAGATATGAAGGATCAGTTTGCTAGTTTGGAGAAGTCTAGTGAAAATATATTAGAATCAAAATTCATGAACTTGCTATCGGAAAAAGAAGAAGAAGTTCAAAATTTAAGAAAATGTATGTTACAAAGGGACGATGAACTTGCAACAGAATAAAGAGAAATTCTGTGTCTCAGCGGATTGCTATCTGAAAAAGACAGTGAGATACAAACTTTAAAAACTCGAAACTCTAGTTTACAAAATCAATTTCAAAGAAGTAACGAAAGAATCCAGAATTTGAACCAAGAAATAAAAAGTCTTGTTGATCACAGTTTACTTTCGAAAATCAACTGAATCATAGTCATTCAACTTTCAAAAAACTCAAAGCGGAACTAGAGCTGAGTAAAACTTCTCAAAATGTACAAAACTTTTCAGCTAAGAATAACACTTCAATGTCATCGCACGATAGGTTCTATCCATTATCAGAAACATACACAGAGAAAGAACTAGGTACTGAAGGAATAGACAGCCGTGTGACAGAAATACAGAGAGAATAAGATAAACCAATGAGAGACAGGACAGAAGAAAGAAAACCAGGTGTTATCTATGATGTCAATGATAATGAAACTAATAAATCAGATATACTTTTCTTGCATGATTCTATTTGTAATGATGTTAATGTCACTGGTATGGTGGCTAATTTGCCACTTGATAAAACTGATGTGAAACAGGTGAAAAGTTATACCACTGATGGTTAACAAAGAGCTATTGAAGATTGTAATCAAACAAAATTATTGATTGTACATGTAGGAATTAAAATGAAAGTAGATAATTTTCATGATATGTCTACACAAACCAGTAAATTTTGTCAAGTAATAGAAAGTGCAAAGTCAAACTGTGACAAGATTATTGTGTCACTGATCACACCAAATGCTTTAATGAGAGACCCATTATTATCAGAAAGGAGTGTCAAATTCAATAGCATTATAACAGATCATTTTGCAAAAGATACTCAGGTATTTATTTGTAATCACCAAAATTCATGTAACAAAGAAGGGATTTGTTAAGGTTAATTTATCACCCTGATAACGTTCATTTAACAAAGTTAGGTACATCCAAACTAGTTTCAAATATTAGACAATCAATGTATCTGTGTCAAAGATCACAGTATGATTCCATCAAACCTAGTACTGTACATCCAAGGTCAGGCAATCCATTAAGGTCACAGAACTCAGCTGAAGTGATGTCAGCTATTAATACACTTTTATCTTCATTAGATCAAAACCAAAACTATCATAACTATGGCAATTATAACAGTCGCTTTAATAGTAATTCAAGGTCACGGTACTATAAAGGTGGTAATGTCCGACCACAGTATTTCCCTGGTGGTAACCAGCGTTTTAGACGCTGATATACATGATTTGAAAACTACAAGTGTTGATATACATGATATATGTTGATAGTTAAATTGTATTATATTTGTCTTATTATACAGTATTTACAGCTGTTGTAGGTAGTCACTAGAGTTTTACATTTTTAACATTACTCATAATGACATTGAAAGTTATATTCATTATTTTGGTGTGAAAATATCACTAGAAGTTTGACTTTCTTTTATAAGTCATGTACTTTTATTTTTAAGTATTAATGGTGGTATTATGCAAATTAACGATATCATTGTCATCTTTGCACCATTTTTTGTGGGTAGTGACTTGGATATATGCCAGTTGTCTCCCTTATAACATTCTTTGCAAAATAATAAACTGTTTATATAGAACCATAATTTGATGACTAACTATAGATCACTGTTTACCCATTACTCACATGTAATATTTCTTTCAAACACGTTTCAGTAATATAATTATGTAAAATCTACAATGTATATGGTCAACATTATTCTGAAGTATGATATAATTGGCTTATGTGAAACTTGGACTCACATTGACTCAGACAAAAATCTGCCCAATTACGAATATATACATCTTGAATCAAAGAAAAGAAATAAACGTAGGCGAAGGTCAGGTGGTTTAATTCTATGTTTTAAAGAAAAGTTATCAAAAGGAATAAAACATATTGCAAATTCTATATCAAGAATCTGGGTTAAATTAGATCATACATTTTTCCATACAAAAAAAGATTTATATCTTTGTCTTTTATATATTTCACCAAATCTTACTTCTATAGATATAGAGGAATATAATGATAAACTTAAAAATGAGATAAGTGATTACTCAATTAATGGCAATATTATGATTATGGGTGATTTTAATGCTAGAATAGGAAACTTGACATATTTTATACCCCATGATGATAGATCAAATAACTTCAGTGCTTGCCCGATATTTCTTTGTACAGACAGAGTCAAGATCAACAAATTAATGCAGGAGGTAGACAGTCGATAGAATTATGTAAACAGTCACAATTACGAGTACTAAATGGCATTTGTGGGTGATTCAATGGGGTATTTCACTTTTCAATACCCATTAGGTGGTAAGAATACCATTGATAATATTATTGTACCAGAAGTTTTTCTAGAAAATGTTATTGTGTTTAATGTTTCTACTTTATGTGATTTATCCGATCATTGTCTGATATGGACAGGTTTTTATTGTGATATCTCTCAGGATAATACTGATAAAGATACTAATATCACTCCTCTAGATGGTAAATTTTGTTTTCCAAATTCTGATAAAAAAGCTTTTTTGATTCTTTTACCAATGTAAGTTCATCTGAGGCATTGTCTACTTTTATGGCTGACATAGATACAGAACTACTTTACCATTTTGTCTCTAATACTCTATCTTCGGTAAAAAGTATAAAAACTTTAGATTTTTCTACCCTTTACACAACTATCCCTCATGCTACATTGAAAGAACGTCTAAAACAAATCATTCACTTTTCATTCTTTTACAAAAACAGTACACCAAGATATAAATATGTAGTGCTCAACAGGGATTATGGTTATTTTGTAAAACAACATACAGACTGCAAACAAAAATATACTGAAGATACCATCAACAAAATGTTAGAGTTTTTGACAGACAACATATTTGTTGTGTTTGGCAATATTATCTTTCAACAAACAATTGGTATACCAATGGGCACTAACTGTGCATCTTTGCTTACTGATTTGTGTCTTTATTCATATGAATCAGAATTCTTACAGAACATTGTCAAATCTGGAAAAAAAGACTGTCGCTAAATCATTCAACTACACATACAGATATATAGATGACGTTCTTTCTCTAAATAATCACAAATTTGGAGAATATGTGAATGTCATCTATCCAAGTGAGCTTGAAATAAAAGACACGACAAATTCTCTATGTTCTGCTTCATATTTGGACTTATACCTCAATTATGACACCAATGAAAGGTTATATCTGAAGCTATACGACAAACGTGATGACTTCAATTTTTCTATTGTCAATTTTCCGTTTCTTTGCAGTAATATCCCTGCTTCTCCTGCGTATGGTGTATATGTTTCACAGTTAATACGGTACGGTAGAGCTTGTTCCCACTATGGGAACTTTCTGCAACGAAGCAAATTACTTACAATTAAATTGTTGACACAAGGACATTGCAAGCCAAGGCTAATCAGGGCCCTTAAAAAGTTTTATGGCCGTCATCACAATATTGTTGATAAGTATGTAGTCACTGTATCCCAACTTATACTGAATATATTTGACCTACCATAGTTCTTTGTTCCTTTCATTCTCAAAATTGACTTGCACGTGACGGGTGTAGCTAGCTCGACAGGAGGTGTTTACCCTTCCGGAGCACCCGGCCTCACTTCCTTGATGGAAGTTCACGTGTATAACATATTTTGCCAGTTTGCAAAGTTTTTGCTTTGTTTTTGGGATTGTGATATGGACAAGGACTGGTATGTTTGTTTTATTGAATATCAATGATTGTTTTGACAGATTTAATAATATTATTATCAAAGCTGCTAAAAATTGCTTGAATTATAAACAGTTTAAAATGAAAAGGATTAAGAAATTTAAAAGGTTTTAAAATAAATGGATGGATAAAGATTGTCAAACTCTAAGAAAAGAAATATCTAGATTAGCTAAAAAGTACAACAACATCCTGATAATCCTCATTTATTAAAAACATTTCATAAAATACAAAAAGATTTTAAGAAACTTAAAAAAATTAAAAAGAAACAATTTATGAAACAGGTTTCAGGTCAACTGGAAGATTTCCATGACTCAAACCCCAAAATTTTTGGAAAATGATTGACAAGATTAATAAAAATGAACACAATACAGATAGCAAAATATCTTTTGATAAATGGACTGAATACTTTAAAAACTTGTATTCTGAAAAACATTTAGATGAAACCACAAACATTACAAATAATTTAAATGAAGTAACACAAATTAATAAGAGTCTAGATTATCCATTTACTTGTAAAGAAATAAAAGATCAAATAAAGAAATTGAAAAGTAATAAACGGCCTGGGTTAGATCAAATATCAAATGAAATGCTGAAATATGGGAAGACAGTTCTTTTACTTCCATTAACAAAACTATTTAATTTCATACTCGTTAAGGGTGAATTTCCAGATTGTTGGAATTTATCATTATTATCTGTTATACATAAGAAAGGTGATAGATCTAATTGTGATAATTACAGGGGAATAAGTATGGGTAGTTCACTTGGAAAATTATTCTGCTCTCTGTTACAAGATCGTTTATATAAATATCTTAATGAAAAAAATTATTTCAGTGATTATCAAGCAGGGTTTAGACCAGATTATAGAACTACAGATCATATATACACAATTAAAACAATTATAAATAAATACATAAATAAAACCAAAAAACCCTTTATTGTTGCTTTGTAGATTTTTGCAAGGCATTTGATTCAGTGTGGAGAGAAGGTTTAACGTTAAAATTTAGACATGCTTGAATTGGAGGAAAGTTTTAAGAAATTATTCACAATATTTATTGTAAGACTAAATTCTGTTTCCTGAAAGATAATAATATTGGTAAAACTATTGATATATCAAAAGGCGTAAAACAAGGAGATATTTTGAGTCCATTACTGTTTAATATATTTATTAACGATATTGATACACTATTCGATGATGGTAAGAGTGACCCCATACAAATTAATGATGTATAAAATTAATTATATGCTTTATGCCGATGATTTACTTTTGTTATCAGAAAGTATAGGAGGACTACAAAACTCTTTACAATCTCTTTATCACTATTGTGAAAAGTGGAAACTTTCTGTTAATATTGATAAAACTAAAATTATTATATTTAATAGAGGAAAACTTAATACTGATAAATATAACTTTTTCAACAACACAAATAGATAATAAATTGTTGAAAATTATAAATACTTAGGTGTGGTATTAACATATAATGGTAATTTTAAATATGCGGCATCAAATTTTTCTGATAAAGGCATAAAAGCATGGTATTCTTTGAAACAAAAATTGAAAGAACTTCCAGATTTACCAGTTAAATTCAGTTGAAACTTTTTGATAGTCTTATAAATCCTATATTAACTTATAGTGGTGAAATTTAGATATCAGATTATAACATAAAATCCCTTTTGACACATGATAATTCACCCTTTGAAAAGATTCATCTCAAATTGTGCAAATTTATTCTTGGAATTAATAATAAATCATAAAATATAGCAAGTTAATGTGAACTTGGTAGATTCCCATTAGTAATAAATATTTTGACATCTATGTTTAATTTTTACAGGAGACTACAACAGTTACCTCAAAAAAGATTTTTAAGTAAAAATTTTGCTGCTGATAAGGAACTATATAAGTCTGGTCACAAGTCTTGGTATGGTTATATGATAGAGATTTGTAAAACTTTTAAGATTAATGACTTTAATCACATTGACAAGGATTCATTTAGAAACAAATTAAAGGAGCATTATATAGAGAAAATTGATGTAACTTTTAAACATATTAAGAAAACTAGAAATGGGAAATTATTACTATATAGTTATATTTATGAAAACAATTTTAATCCATATGGCTTAGCATATTACCTTTCAAAATCTATCTCAAAAATACAAAGATCAGTAATAACAAAATTTAGACTCAGTAATCATTCATTGATGATAGAAATTGGTAGATACAAAAAGATTGAAAAAAATAATAGATTTTGCAGTTTTTGTAAAGACAAGGTTGAAAATGAATTTCATTTTATTTTTGAATGTCCACCCTACCAAGATTTGAGACAAAAATATATCAAAAATACATGTACTTTGTCAGCAGACAACAATTGCTAACTAGTGGCAAACCTACTAGATCCAAAATCATATCATTAATTGTATGATATTAGTTTATTTTTATCAGCCTAAATGTCGCGCAGGGGAGTCAGTCTAGAGAACATAAAGCAACAATATTATTTTTATATTGAACGTGTGAAACAGTTTTATATTGTTGAGTGGGTATGTGTGTGCATTTATATATGTAAATATTCTGGAAAACACTGTTTACATGATATACTTAATGGTATTATTACATGTATATACAGTATTCCAATAAAGTTATTATTAGTATTAGTAATATCCATCAGTATAAAGTAATTGGTACTCACTGCTTTTACTAGCTTCAGGTTTACCAGTACGTTTCCCTTCAGAATTCAAACCTGAAATTAATTTATATTTAATAAATACTTTTGTTAAGGTTTTTTGGTCTTCCTTTAGTAGTTATTAAAAATCAAAATTGATTTATCAAATTGGAAAAAAATATTTAGAAGTTATAATGAATGATAATGAAATGGTAATCGAAAATAAAAGCAATAAATTTCGTTCCTTTTTCTTCCGAAAACATATTTAAAAAACTATGTTAATAAAATAAATTTATCTAAAACTCATAGATGCGGTTTGACCATTCATTTGATGTGTCATTCAATAATGTGTTTCGCCCCTTGTACCTTAAGGATTGCCAAGTAAGTGTTTTCTGCAGCTGTGTCAGAATAAATTAAAAACAGGCTACAAAATGATAAAAAATTTCGATTTCAATGAAGCATTAATCTCAAGGAACGATTTAAGAAAAACGTTTCATCACTGATCAAACACAAAAAAGTTCGATTCACTATCCCAAAAACGTTTTATAAAAATATTTTTGAAATAAAATTTTAGAACAAAAGGTAAAAAAAAAATCAACTTGAGGATATAATTTATTGTACTCACTTCTATTACTGTGCTTAATTCTTCGTTCATTTTTTTCAACCGATTTTAATTTTGAAAATGTCCTTAACATTTTCAAAAGTCCGCAAAATCTTGTGGTTTTCTTTTCTAAGTAATTAAAAATCAAAAGCAAGAAAGAGAAAAAGAAACCAAAAGATATTAGAAAAAAAAAACAAAAAACAAAAAGTAATTCACTTATCTATTTCAATGATTATGACACGAAAATTAAGAAACAAAACAAATAGTTACGTACTTTTCTTTGATCGTGGTTATAAACATTTTAAACAAACACGAATAATGAAATAAAAGTTTAATGACGGATCGGTTTGATCCTACAGTTTAGCATTTTTCTGCGAAACTATGCTTGAAAGTATTACGTTAGTAAAACATTGTTGTTTGAATGGTTCTTGCATCGTACAGTGTTGTTCTCTTTGAAGATTGAGTCAAACGAAATTTACCGAAAAAAAGCTTAAAATGTGCAAAAAAACAACAATTCAAGAGTTCATATGATTTTTTTTAAAACAACGTTGTATTGCTTATTTTTGCACTCACTGCTTTCACTAAACAGAGTTGAAAAAAACGTTTTACAACACTGACGAACAAATAACATATCCTTACATGTTCAAATCACAATCCAAAAGCAAATTAAAAACTTTGTTTAAAATCAAATTTGAGAGCAAAAGGAAAAAATCATCAACTTGATAATATAATTTATTTCACTCATTCTATTACTGTACGTATTTTTCTGGATATATAAATAAAATTATATGAATTGACTGTCGTAATTTGAAATTGCATCGAAAGGTGAAAACAGCTTTTCTCTTTCAAGGTTGAGTCAATGAAGTTTACCCTCAAGGTTGTCAATTTATTACTTTCCATCACAGTTGAAATTCAGATCTTAATACTTGAATATACGAATAGGTAAAATCGTACTGTTTTTAAATATCTATATATTAAAGGAAAAAACAAACTTGTGTATTTAATAATTGTACTCACTGCTTTCATTGCGCTTCGATTTACCAGCATGTTTCTCTTCATAATCCATATCTGAAATGCATTAAAAAAATAAATATCTACGATGGTGTTGTCTACTTTTTCGATTTTGAATAGAATAAAAAAGGAATTATTTTTACGATTCATTACATTTAATTCAAAGAATACCTGATTTTATTTAATATTTTAATTTCCATTATTATAATTTTTTGGTTAAAATCTCCAAATATAAGTTTGATGTTATGCTTTAATTGCATTCCAACATAGTAACACCATCGAATTACATTTTTGTTGGGTTGCAAAAATTGAAATCCCCGGTTTAAATTAAAAAGAGACAATCATCGAACATTTTAAAACAGCAAATGATAAGACCTGTTTAAAAAGCCACTAGAAATCCCCGATCGAAACAAAATACATGTTAACTCAGCAACTACGTCAGGTGACTCCTAAAGGTTAACGTAACTCCTTGACGAACCCCATGATAAAGCATCTAGGGCAGAACCCAATTGTCTTGCTTATAACTCAAAAAATATTTTACTTTGTATATGATGCCCATTGTATCAAACGGAAATGCAAAAGAAAAAAAAATAAAATAAAAGAAACCAGGTATTTGATTGAAATCATTTGATCAGTGACGCTTTATAGATCAGTAGAAACTACAAAAATGGAATAATGCTACTCGATCATGAAATTAATTGTTACTTTATTTTCAACTGTTATTGAAGTAAGAATGAGTTTCAAAAAGCCGAGCGATCCGCCTATAGGAAAATGCCAAGAAACAAGGTTACACCTTTGGGAGACCTCTATATCCCAACATCGACTCAAGGCCTAATGCAAATTAATTTTAGCCTAACGTGCCTATATATAAATAACGTAATAAAGACATCTCGAAATTATTACTAGGAAAAAAAACTTAATAAGAAAATGTGTCATTGGTCGTTTTCTCACTATCATTACCCGTGATTGCAAAGAGCAAAATTGACAATACATGATTTTCGCATGTGAACTAATGCAGCGCCTACATTGCAATGGGAATAGCTCCGTGTTTTACATGCTTTATAATGTTGCTTTGTATACTTTAAACTTGTATAGAAAACGCACGTGTATTGACCAGTGGCCTGACGATAGATCATATCGTTGTTAGATATAAACGACATGTATTGAAACTAGTTTCAATGATGTCTTCACTGAAATGAGCAGTGCGTTATTTAAATGGGTTATTTGTTAAAGAAGCAAATACACTGCGTTTAAATGAGAAAAAATATTGTAAAAGTAAAAAAATGCTATAAAATATATTAAAACAAATAAAAAACGGACACAAGATTCGAACCCAGGACTTTTAGGTTATCATTTCCTACGTCCTATATCACAGCCAGCGTTGATGATATGGAAATCGTATGATAGCTAATATCAAGTATGTATGTTGTTTGGGGCGATCAAGGGGTAATATGTTTTATCTTTATCCCCAAATTTCAATGCCAGCGCATCCCTCTCTATCAACCAAAATTTGCAAAACAGAAAATAAAAGATAGAAGTTTTGGTAGTCAAAATATCTTTGATGGAGAAGAATGCGCTCTATGTGTATTAAATGAAAATCACGTTTATTTTCATCATATTTTTCGTATTTGTATGGAAGTATACGGAAATCAGTATTCTAAAATTTATGTTTAAACAAATAATTTAATGTTTTATCAAACTTTTGATATTCAAAACCGTTCCGTTTTGGTACTCTCGCTTTCATGTTTATGGTGTAAATATCATTGTAACAAAGTTTAAATTATGAATTCTATAGGCTTATTGAGAATCATCCTTTGTAATCTACTGTTTCTGAAACGGGACTGACAAAAATAAAATTTTATATTTAAAAAAACGAATATGTAATACATTTTACATTTTACACTTTATCGATGATATACTCGTTATAAATTGATTTGCCTCTAGTATAAGATACAAATATTACATACCCATTTTGATTTTTGTATAAAGAGTTGTGTTACTTTTTTGTAAACAACGACGATTGCGGAAGTAAAAAGGGGGATTCACAGTTTATGACCAAGTTCTATTTATATGAAAACGAAGTTTTATTGACACTTGTCTACTATCTATAGTAACAATGATTATTTAAAATATAATGTAAGCTAACTATATGAAGTTGCATATGCTAATTCGTTTTCAGGAATAAAGTCTATATTCATGTGAGTTACAAGTTTTATTTTTTTTAAAAAAAAAGATGTTTGTTTATTATTTATTTCTTGAATGGTTTCAGTCTTCCATGGAGTTGGCTGATTAAAGTGTTGTTTAACGTCGCTTCATAAATTTTTTTAGCTATTCACGACAAGAACACATTCATTTATCTCTAAGGATTAATCTAAGAAAATACGTTTGTGTATGATTGACATGTGCGAGTGTGTATTATAACCTACCATGTACTAGTTTGCAGACAGGCCAACCTTTTGTATCGGTGCTAGCGCATTAAGTAAGTATGCCATAGACAAACATACAAGTCCCCAGTCACATTGTCTGGACAGCGGATGAAAAGGTTTATACTCTGTTCTCCCAATACCGAGCTTTTGGAGAGAAAGCAACATCTCAAATTGAAGTAGTATGTATGACCCGACCGGGGTTCGAACCCTTGACCTATGTTCTTGAAGCCAAGGCTATGCTACCGAGCAAGCGAGACGGTTTTTGTTTTAAACGGCCGTTTCAGAAGATAAAACTGTGAATAAAAAAAGATTTAATCATTTAACTTTTTATCAAGTATTTATTCTTGCGATATTCAAAGTGTGTGTGTGTGTGTGTGTGTGTGTGTGTGTGTGTGTGTGTGTGTGTTTCCCATTTGCGAAGCGAAAAAAGGATATATATATATATATATATATATATATATGTTTATTGACTAAAGGCCTCAGGCCCATATCACAATAAGTTACAATCAATGGCGGTATAAATGACAAAATATGAATACACATATTATTTTCACACTAAATACAGATTTCTAAATGACAGTATTTGTATATCTTTCTCTCATTGCATGATAAATATACATGCTTAAATTTTTTACAATAGTTATATTTTTTGAAGACATAAGAATGATAAATTTCTGATAAGTTGGATTTTTGAAATATTTTAAAGGAATATATCTATGTCGTATATTTTTGTACGCATTGCAAATAAGTACAAAATGGTATTCGTCTTCTATACATTTTAAATGACAAAACCTGCATGATCTATCCTCCCTTTTTATACCCCTATGCCTGCCCGTTTCAATAGCCAAATTAGACGAACCTACTCTAAAAAGTGCTAATGCATTGATTGATTTAATTGTTTTACGTCTTAGTCAATTTTTGCACTTATTTTGAGACGTCGCCAGGTATAGGTGAAGTGGCAGAAATTTCGACCTTTGCAGTACGTTAATGGCAATATGCATTGAGGATTTTTTTTACGTGCAACAACTGCTGTGATAAGGGGCGTCGGCTTTTAAGGTCTCATCCGAAAGACCCCGCAACTTTTATCGCTAAATGCCGAGTGCTTGTCCGAAGAAGAATCGTTTTTTTTATATGGCAGTATCGTGCAACCTCAGTTTGCTTCAACTGGATACTGTAGATCAGACATTAAAATATATTTTTAAAAGATATTTCCGGGGACAACATATTTTGTGGATAGTGTTGTTTTTACACTCTTCCATCAGAGCCTTCCTATCATACACAATCTTTTGAACTACTGTTATCTGTTGAATATTTTATAAGAAAATGTTTGGTTCTTTTGTCTCGCATGCATGCGCTTTTAATGCTAATTATCACCGCGATATATCAACTGACGCATCTTAACGGTCAAAAGATTGACAATATAGTAAATGATGATGGAGATGACATAAGCCGTTTTCGACTGTAAGGTTGATGTCCGTTTGGCAAGAGGCTATTCCATTAATCTATATTTCAACACCATAGCGATGTCAATTATTTTTTCTAATCATAGAAGTAAAAATATAAGAATTTCCATATCTATTTTAGTGGAGTGAAGTGGAGTAATGGTGTTTTACGCCCCAGTCAAGATTCTTTCGCTTATTGGTATGTATCCGACGATGTCAAGTCTACATCATTACTAAGACTGATAATACCCTATATTGAACTTTAGGTCCCAGACAAGAACATAACTGGCAGTATCAATTTTTTCTTTAACTGTGAGGTGAACAATTATAAAACATTATTTATTTGAAAGTTCATTGAACCTAATCCAATTGGGTAAGTATGTAGGTATTTGTAAGCGATATATAGAAAAACTCTTCAGGCGTAAATTTTTTTGTATCATCTTTTATCTCTAAAGATATATAATGATACATTCGGATTAAAAACAGTAGTTTGATTATATGTTTTAGTAGACTTAACATGGAGAAAGGAAAACTGTCACAGTTTTTGGATCGACAAATAAAAGATCTGAAATCTCTCGATATATGGCGAGCTACATCTGCTGAATTTCTTGGAACCATGCTTTTAGTGATTTTCAGTGTTGGAACTGGTTTTACTGATTTTTATCCATCTGAGAAACCTGGTTCCACCCCACCATCCAGCACGAATATGGCTCTTGAAGCAGGCCTATACATTGGAGTTATAATAACTGTTCTGGGAACGATAAGCGGTGGTCACGTGAACCCTGCAATAAGTTTGGGATTTGTTCTGACCGGAAATATGACTTTTGTGCGCTTCATATTGTATATCATCGCCCAGACAATAGGGGGAGTAGCAGGAGCTGGTTTGCTTTTGGTTCTCGCGCCGGCTCGCATCCGGGGAACTCTTGGTGTCATCGAGCCAGCATCCGGTGTAGCAGACGAGCAGGCACTGTTTTGTGAAGTGATCATTACATTTTTTCTTCTATTCGGAACTTTTGCTATGATAGATGGAGGAAGAAAAGATTTGCATGGATCCGTTCCATTGATGATTGGTTTAATAGTAACAATTAATATTTTCTTCGCTGTGAGTTGTTTTAATTTAATAATAATAATAATAATAATAATAATAATAATAATAATAATAATAATAATAAACATATTTGCCAGTTTTATAAGAGTTATTTAATCGCTCAATATGAAATCTTTAACAAAACTAAAATAGCAATTTTTGTAGCCACCAAAATAGCCCTAAGCTTGAAAGTTAAACAAATTGTAATCTGCAAAATTAAATTAACTACAGTGTAATGAAGCCTTTTTTGTACGCATACTTATACAGTGAGTGAGTGAGTAATGGTGTTTAACGTCCCAGTCGAGAATATTTCACTTATATCGAGACGTCAAAAGCTTTAGGCGAAAGTGCAGAAATTTTGCCTGTGTGTTGCGCTGATGACATTATACAGCGGGGTTACTTATCGTGGCAAGCCTACCTTGACACGGAACCTCGTTTATTTTAAGTTCAATCTGAAAGAACCGTGAGTTTCCTTACTAAATGCCGAGTGCTTGGCGAAAGAACAGTGCAGAAATTTTGCCTGTGTGTTGCGCTGATGACATTATACAGCGGGGTTACTTATCGTGGCAAGCCTACCTTGACACGGAACCTCGTTTATTTTAAGTTCAATCTGAAAGAACCGTGAGTTTCCTTATTAAATGCCGAGTGCTTGGCGAAAGAACAGTCACTACTCACTTTCAAGTCTTGGGTCAGACCCGGTCGGGGTTCGAACCCACGACTTACCACTTACGGAGCGAGCACTCTACGAACTGAGCACGCCTATAGCTATAGATTATATTATTAATTAACATGTACTATTGATACAATACGTAAAAATCTGCCTCACCAATAAATTCACAAAACTGGGCCAATATGGGATAAACTGGGCCAATATGAAAAAACTGAACCAATATGAAAAAACTGAGCCAATATGGGCGCGTGCAACTATTATGACGTCATTTCATTATAAAAACAAAATGGCTAACCGCGTAGCGCTTCACATTTAATCTAAAAGGGGTAAGTGCCAATTGAACATTTTTTTATTACAAAATATGCTTATTTTATGTGAAAAAATTGCTTTTGTTTTAAAAAACCATGATCAATAAAAGTAATATGACTGACGGTGTGACAGTTTAGAAAGCGCAGCTTTGATAGGGGTTATCTCTGTTTTTACTGATTTCCAAACTGTCAAAATATGTAGTTTGGTATCTATTGGTATACTTTTGTACTGGATAGGGCCATAATAATGTCTATCAATCTTTGTTTTTGCTTCCAAAATTAGCATACGATCTATGTCAAACCGTTCGATGTCTATTGTATCTTTCTATATCTATAACGGAAAGTCTCGAGTACTTTTAAAAGGATTTTTTGAAGTCTTGACAACTACTGGAAATCCAAAGTACTGCTGGAAGCCCGAACAAAATCTAGCCTCAAGCATATGAACTTTGACTTCACACCAGGTAAATTACACAATGTGTTGTCAATATGTAGACTTTGCTCTGAGGGAATCGAGGACATTAACCACTTCAGTATGTGCTGCAAAGTGTCTGATACATTTTGGCAACCTTTTCTAGAAAAATTAAGAGCATCAATACATCAGCTCAACACTGCTGAATGTGAAGATAAACTAAAGAATTGGAGTCTATTGTTACAGTTAATAATAGATGTTACACATCCATCCATACCACTTTACTTACAAAATGATGATGTAAAGCGTGAGATAGAACGTATGGTCCGTATGTTTTGCCCTACATAGAGAGAGAGAGAGAGAGAGATGTGAAAAAATGGACTTCTATATGGGGTGGTGTACACCGTACAGGGAGTGCTGGATTTATATAGTTTAGTTTTAAAACTGTCTTTTCTGTAATATAGTGCTCTTACCTTGCTTAGCTATTTTTTTATCAGCCTTTAACAATATGCTTGACTTTGTAATGCATGTGTATATAGTTTTATTTTTTTAATCAGCTAGAAATTGTTACACTTTGCGTAGTTTTAGTTGTGACTAATTTTAATTCATATAAACAGTATATAGTGCTTTTAACGGTGTTTTTATCCAATGGACCCGCACATGCACATAGTTTTAAATTTCCGTTGCTGCAGTAATAATACACTGTCTCAAAGTGGTGCGACAGTTAGTGGCAGGATTTCCACAAAGAAAGAAAGTCTCTCGTGATCTAGCGAGATCCCGCGAATGTGACTTGATTCGAGATTCAACATGGAGGCTTTTTGAGGGAAATTTCACGTGAATTTGACACAAAATTTTCAACTCACCAGTATACGATTGTGGTATTGTGGCAATAGAAATTTCGTAGTTTTATTTTTTCTAAAAAACATGTACACGCGTTGTCTATAGAGAAAGCTTCGCTTTCTATCACACAAAATATACAAAAAAGCTAAACATTTTAAGGCACTCGTCTCTCGTGGATTGTAAGCGATAACGTTTTTTGTGACGCGGTATGTTTACAAACAAACGGACGTAAACAGCTTTGATAAGATGCAACGTATATCAGACATACATGTTTTTTTTAGAGAAGGCATGCTCAAGGTTTTGTCAAATGACCTAAGTCGGTATAAAATGATGACAGAAATTGAAGATTCTGTCTTAAAACATTCTCTTGGATATTGACACCGATATCAATCAACACTTACCACAAAAAACAGATTTGTTGCTGTAACAATGGATCATACTAACAAATTGTTTTTTTTAATGTTTAAAATGTTAATTAATAAAATTATCATTAAATTAATTTTCATATTGGCCGAGTTATTTGGCCTTCGGCCTCGGGCCAATATGACACACCTTGGCCAAATAACTCGGCCAATATGAAAATACCTTAATATTTCTGGTACTTCTACATAAAGACCAACTCCCTACTGTAAACATTTCTATTCGCGTTCCATGTTTCACGAGTTAAAAGTTTGATTGGATTAAGCTTTAGTATATATCGCAAAAATAATACTCGCAGAATGGTTTTTGGTAGGACAGTCGCGGAAATTAATAGCAGTTAAAATAAAGATCGGTTTACAATATATATTAAAAGTTGCCATAGCTACACATTTATATAAATGTCGTCTGCTTGTTCAGACCGGTCTGTTTAGTTTGAGTTCAAACAAAAAAAATTCTGTATAGGGGTGGAGTGGAGTAATGGTGTTTTACGCCCCAGTCAAGAATCTGTCACTTATTTCGAGGCGGTCAGTTCTTGGATGGTGGAGGAAACCGGAATGCCTGGAGAAAACCACCGACCTTCGGCAAGCGAACTGACAAACTTTCTCACACTAGGATCTGTCCCGAGTGGGACTCGAACCCAGGCGGTGAGAGGCACTGTGATTCGTAAGCGCGCTCTTTAGACCACCCAGCCACCGAGGCCCCTAAAAAGACATCTCCACGGCGGTCTCTGTATAGGTACCACCTGCCTATGAAGTCCGAATTTTCTAGTTTCTAATGTGTTGTTTATATACAGATATTACTTAAATATAAAAACATATATATTCTTACATTTTGTCATGTGTATTGTTGTATTTGTATATTCATGTATTTGTATGTATGTTTTCTCATCCTTGTAACTTACAATTAGAGAAATACAGAAAATTAAAACTTTATTCGGAAATCATGGCATCGGGGAGCAATGTCAAAATTATATCTCTCGGCCGACTTAATTATTAATTTAAAAAGAAAAACAAAACAAAACAAAACAAAACAAAAAAAAAAAAAAAAAAAAAAAAAAAAAAACACTAAGATTTGTTCCCTCCTGCAAAGCATTCCTTAGCTGAATTTGAATTCATATAATTTTGGAACTTAGGATTTATTCATTTTCAACTATTTGGCTTGTTTTTTTTTTTTATCTTTCAAACTTTTCGGCCCCTTGTGTTACTGAAGAGGAATGATTTTCCGAAATGTGCACATATGGCACGTGAAAATTGAACAGGTATTTTTGTTATTTAAGTAGGTACTGACATAACAAAAAAAAAAAAAAAAAAAAAAGATTGACATCTCTTATATCGTAAATAAAACTAAAAAGTTAAGAATCTGTAAATAGATTTAGAAATATTGAAGGATTTCTAGAAACGTCAGTGTGTATTTTCTACTTTAAAGTTCAGCGATATATATATATATATATATATATATATATATATATATATATATATATATATATATATATATATATATATATATATATATATATATATATATATATTTACTAAGTTAAATTTAATTTTAATTAATTAATTAACTATATAGTTTAAAAGCAATTTATTTGTGCTCATATTGGTACAATTTATATTTCCTGACTTTGCACAGGCGTTCATTACTACCAATTAGTTATTTGTTATGTTTGGACCAACGTAATTTTCGTATCACGTACCATCCCACTCTGTTATTTATTCATTGATTTATTCATTGATTTACATTTATTTATTTAATTAATTAATGACATTTATTTACATGTGTATGTACCTTTTTATTTATTTATTTATTTATTAACATTTATGACCGTTTTATTGTTTAAAACAAACATACAATAAAAATAATTTTATTGAGTCAAATTCATGACATATACATAAAAAGTAGCACACAAACGTGAAATTAAAAGAGGTATGCTTCTTTGTATTATAAACAAAAACAATCACCTCACGTTTACATATCCACGTATCAAATAGCGATTTTAAAAAGTTGCAATTCTGAACTTTTAAAGCGTAGTCAGAAAATGTGTTATATAGTGTAGAAAATCGGGTTGCCTTAGCAACCAAATTTTAAAAAAACTGTAATATACCTGAATAAAAATCGCTTTAGTAATGTTGATTATGTGTACTAGGGGTGTAGCTTATAAATAAACTTCCGTAAATATTTGATTCAGGGATAATATCAAGCGGCCTTTAAACGTTGCATTGCCGTCATCACAATATTGTTTGTAAGTATGGAGTCGCTGTATCCAAACATATATGTTTGGAAATATATGACGTCCTATATAGTTCCATGTTCGTTTTATTTTCAATTTTGTTTTCGCGCGCGGAGATGTAGCTACCCAGACAGGAGACGTTTACCCTTTTTAAACCACCCGACCTCACTTCCCTGGTGGAAAGTATCGTGTTTAACTGAATTAGCCAGATTTCAAAGTTTTTACTATGCTTTTTGTAAATGCTTATGCTAAATCGTAATTTAGACATGGATTGGTATTTTTGCATTTAATAAGAAAACATTCCCTATAAAGGTGGCTTTAGTGGCGGAGTTGCCTAATGCACCCTACTTGCTTCCTAGATTCGAACTCCACTCTGGAAGACTCCGGTGTGCCAGCGTGTTTGTCAAAAGTTGGAATTTTCCAATATCCAAAAAACTGATATATTGAAAAGGATTTTTTGCTATTTATTATTTTTTTACATTGTTTTGATATAAACAAAACATAATTTTGATTGTTTTTATATAAACAATAACATAATAAAAACATTTCATCATCTATTTACATTTATTTCAGTGGAATATGTCTGGTGGATGTATGAACCCCGCTAGAAGCTTCGGACCAGCGATTGTGATGGGCAACACTGACAAATTATGGGTAATATATTTTAAAATTCTTAATATATTTAAAGTTTAAAATATTCTACATACTTAAGATAAGTTTATAAGAACAGCCTTAGATATTTCAAATTATAACTTGCTCAATAAATTTATTACTAACCCTTTTACAATCTTACAAAAGTACTAGATGATTTGATATACTGTAGTGAGAAATAAGCAAGGGCCTTTAAAATTAGAAGTGCAATTAAAACCAGTTCATTCCTGATTGTTTCCTAAACTAATTATCAACAAGTGTTGACGGTAATATTGTAAGATTACGCCGGATAGAAATTTCATGTTTAACCCAAACACGATTTGAGCAGTAAGCGGTATTTTGTTAGGGTAATCAAGTTTCCACGTAATCAAGTTGTCTTGTCGTAAATGTTTTAATATTTCTTATTTCTTTCAGAAAATCCAATAATAATAATAATAATAATAATAATAATAATAATAATAATGATGATGATGATGATGATGATGATTTTATCAGAAAATAAAATAAAATGAGATGATGATGATGATAATGATGATGATGATGATTTTCTCAGAAAATGAAATAATGATGATGATGTTGTTTTTATAATTTCTCTTATTATCGTTATTAGGCGATAAACGTACAGTAAATGTGCTATAAGTTCATTGAAACTCGTATTGTTTTATTCATTTAAAAACAAGCTTCTTAAGTAGACAAATCTAAAGCATTGTCAGTTTTAAAGGTTTTTGATTGGATAAAAATGATAAATTTTGGTCAAGAAAATGTTCTTACGATATGAGATTATTGTTATTGGTTTTAAAGGGAGCTTGCATTTTACCTAATTTGTCAGATAAAGGGTCTTCAAAAAAAAAATTCACCAGTGCCATACAATAAATAATGGAATAAATAAATAAATAAATAAATAAATAAATAAATAAATAAATAAATAAAATAGAATAAAATAGAATAAATAAATAAATAAAAATAAATAAATAAATAAATAATATTTTTAAAAAATCATTGTTATTGTTTTGAAGTGGGCTTGCATATCACCTAATTTGTAAGATGGAATGGTATTCAAAATTAGCATAAAAAAAATTCACCATCACCATAAAAAACATGTTATGAAAAAAACCATCTGGAGTGATGAAAAAGGGGATGTCCGGATAAAGCCATTAATCTTTAACAAGCGAAAATGGCATACTCGTGCTGTGATCGTATGCCGTATAAGATTCGAACCTAGTTAGCGATTGACACCACTAGGCCATCAAGGCCAAGGAAACCTGAGGATGACGACTTTATACGCACTACGAACGGACAGCAAATTTCGATTCTTTAAGCTATATTTTTTTTATTTTTTTCAGAACTCTTTGTAATATCAAACTAAGATATTTTGGATGACTTCCTGACTTTTTAAATCAGATTTAAAAAAAAAAACTTATGATTCCTTGCGTTGTTGGGCTATTGTACTTTTTGTTGGATTTATAATCACAATCACGTTGATAATGCTTAAATGCCGCATTTGAGAATAATGTTTATGCTTCAATGCTGTATTTGAGAATGATGTTTATGCTTCAATGCCGCATTTGAAATAATGTTTATGCTTCAATGCCGCATTTGAGAATGATGTTAATGCTTCAATGACGCATTTGAGAATAATGTTTATGCTTCAATGCCGTATTTGAGAATGATGTTTATGCTTCAATGCCATATTTGAGAATAATATTTATGCTTCAATGCCGTATTTGAGAATGATGTTAATGCTTCAATGCCGCATTTGAGAGTGATGTTTATGCTTCAATGCCGCATTTGAGAATAATGTTTATGCTTCAATGCCGTATTTGAGAGTGATGTTTATGCTTCAATGCCGTATTTGAGAATGACGTTTATGCTTCAATGCCGCATTTGAGAGTGACGTTTATGCTTCAATGCCGTATTTGAGAGTGATGTTTATGCTTCAATGCCGTATTTGAGAATTATGTTTATGCTTCAATGCAGCATTTGAGAATGACGTTTATGCATTAATGCAGCATTTGAGAATGATGTCTATGCATC
This sequence comes from Tegillarca granosa, assembly GCA_029721355.1. NCBI lineage: Eukaryota > Metazoa > Mollusca > Bivalvia > Arcoida > Arcidae > Tegillarca > Tegillarca granosa. The sequence goes on from JARBDR010000148.1 coordinate 47,894, forward strand.
AATGCTAGATTTGAGAATGATGTTTATGCTTCAATGCCGTATTTGAGAGTGATGTTTCTGCATCAATGCTGTTTTTGAGAATGATGTTTATGCTTCAATGCCGCATTTGAGAGTGATGTTTATGCTTCAATGCAATATTTGAGAATAATGTTTATGCTTCAATGTCATATTTGAGAATGATGTTTATGCTTTAATGCCGCATTTGAGAGTGACGCTTATGCTTCCATGCCGCATTTGAGATTAATGTTTATGCTTCAATGCCATATTTGAGAATAATGTTTATGCTTCAATGCCGTATTTGAGAATGATGTTTCTGCTTCAGTGCCGTATTTAAGAATAATGTTTATGCTTCAATGCTGTACTTGAGAATGACGTTTATGCTTCAATGCCGTATTTGAGAATAATGTTTATGCTTCAATGCCGCATTTGAGAATGATGTTTATGCTTTAATGCCGTATGTGATAGTAGTGTTAATGCTTCAATGCCGTATTTGAGAATAATGTTTATGCTTCAATGCCGTATTTGAGAATAATGTTTTTGCTTCAATGCCGCATTGGAGAATAATGTTTATGCTTCAATGCCGTATTTGAGAATGATGTTTATGCTTCAATGCAGCATTTTAGAATGACGTTAATGCTTTAATGCCGTATTTGAGAATGACGTTTATGCTTTAATGCCGTATTTGAGAGTGATGTTTATGCTTCAATGCCGTATTTGAGAATGAAGTTTATGCTTCAATGCCGTATTTGAGAATTATGTTTATGCTTCAATGCAGCATTTAAGAATGACGTTTATGCATTAATGCAGCATTTGAGAATGATGTCTATGCATCAATGCTAGATTTGAGAGTGATGTTTATGCTTCAATGCCGTATTTGAGAGTGATGTTTCTGCATCAATGCTGTTTTTGAGAATGATGTTTATGCTTTAATGCCGCATTTGAGAGTGATGTTTATGCTTCAATGCCGCATTTGAGAATAATATTTATGCTTCAATGCCGTATTTGAGAATAATGTTTATGCTTCAATGCCGCATTTGAGAATAATATTTATGCTTCAATGCCGCATTTGAGAATGACGTTTATGCATCAATGCCGCATTTGAGAGTGACGTTTATGCTTCAATGCCGTATTTGAGAATGACGTTTATGCATCAATGCCGCATTTGAGAGTGACGTTTATGCTTCAATGCCGTAATTGAGAATGACTTTTATCCATCAATGCCGCATTTGAGAGTGACGTTTATGCTTTAATGCCGTATTTGAGAATGACGTTAATGCTTATATGCCGTATTTAAGAAAGACGTTAATGCTTCAATGCCGTATTTGAGATCTATTTTACTGCATAAGTCGATGCCGTAGAATAAGACACGCGATGTGACGTTACCGATGAAAGTTTAAACACTTAATTTTTAAAGAGGTAATCATAGATGTTATTCTTTTATTAAAGTTAAATTTAAGTTATAATTTGTGGTCATCAAAAATAGTTGAAAATGATTTTAAATATAAGGCTTTCATGTTGTTTGAGACAGCCCATTCTATTGCATAACTGCATGTAGTACAATAAAAACGTTATTCCTTAAATAAATAAAGTACAAATATTTCATGCTTGTTTATTTTTTTAGATTTACTGGGTTGGACCATTGCTAGGTAGCGCTATCGGTACTTTATTATACGATAAAGTATATTCGACCAAAGTTTGCAAACAGTGGTTACCAAATGGATGTTTAGGCAAACGAGCGCTACCTGTCGACGCCGATGACGTTGAAGAGAACGGACAAATGTCAACAGAACTAACAATTCCAGACAACAATAATCATACAACTTAAGCTTGCAATGCAACCATTTAACCAGAGCTGGTCTAGCTGGTACAGTGTTAATGTGTTAATTAGAAGTTAATTAACTGATCATCTATATCAGGATATAAGGAAATGGAAAATACGTTGTGTAAACAGAAAACCTGTCTGAACTAAAAGGTCAAAGTAAACCAAAACTTCTTTCTCATAGTATCAAGTGAATACCAAACACAAGGTACCTGTGTATACCGAATATAGATCAGCTTTGTGTACTAAAATATTAACATAATTATATAGTGTCTACTAAACAGAAGTAAACTTTGTATACCGATCACAAGGACAGTAAAACGTGTACATACCGAGCACAGACATCATATCGTATCGATATGTATATACCGAACACAAGTTGCTTGTGTACCAAGCACAAGTGTCATGTGTATATCGAACAAAAGTAGCGTGTTAGTATCATGTATATACCGAACACAAATGAAGTGTATACCAAGCACAAGTGTCATGTGTATACCGAACATAAGTAACGTGTTAGTACCATGTATATACCGAACACAAGTAAAGGGTATACCAAGCACAAGTACCATGTGTTTAGCAAACAGAAATGTTTTGTATACCAAGCACAAGTATTATGTGTAAACCGAACACAAGTTACTTGTTTACTAAGCACAAGTATCATGTGTATACAAAGCACAAGTATCATGTGTATACAAAGCACAAGTATCATGTGAATACCGAACACAAAAACGTGCTTGCAAAGCACAAGTGTCATGTGTATACCGAACACAAACAACGTGTTTACAAAGCACAAGTATCATGTGTATACCAAGCACAAGTGTCATGTGTATACCGAACACAAAAACGTGTATACCGATAACATCTGTTTATATGTTAGATAGATTTAACATATAGTTTCTTGTTTTAACAGGTTTAGTGAAGGGGAACCACATGTGCAAGTTAAAATTTAACTCAATTCTCTACAGAAACGAGTTTGTGCATAATTGTGCAAAATATTGTCTGTATTAAAAACGTATTCCCCTGATTGAGGCTGTCCTCAAAAAGATAGCATTTTTAAGGTTCTTATTTTAATACTTGTATATATAACATATGTATTATATTTATCTGAAATTTGTTTAATTAATTTACCTTAATTACGTTAAATTCTGTTAACTTTTTATATATTTTTCTTGGAATTTAAATTAAAAAACAAAATTAAGCTTATCTATGTTAATCTCATATTTGCTGTTTATGGTTGAAATGACAAATACCATATGAGCATTGAAAACATTTCGTGTTAAGTTATGCAATACATGTATTAACAAAATATATTAATTTTTTAGGTAATCTATGAAATTTAAAATTGCTAATTGTAATTTAAGAAAATCATCCATCTTCAACATTTACAGTAAACTATATGATGTTATAATGAATTCGATTTGTGTAAGTAATATTGAACATGCAGTAAAGAAATTAAATATTAAATGCTATACAAGAGGCCCATGGACCTTAACGCTCACCTGAAGATATGTCCAATATTGTTTGCAAAGTGCAATAGACAATATATTAAGTACAGAAACTTTAAAAGTTTTCTCAAGTTAAGAACTCCCGCAAAACTTAATCAAAAAATATCCACTTACATTTCATTTATAAGTAGCTTATATAATATACATGAAGTAACTGAAGTGCAATGAATAATTTCAAAATAATTAATCAATTTCAATATACTTATGCAGCTATGTTCTTGACCTTTGAACATATATGACCTCAAACCATAAATGATTGTCATGTTAATATCTACAATATTCTAATATATATGCCTATGCATGAAATTAATAGTTTTCAAGATAATTAGCAAGTTAAGTCATCTTCGGCAGCTGTGACCTTGACGTTTCAACATATGACCTTGTACCATATATCAAAATGGTCGATGTCGCAATACCTACAATATTCTAATTTATATGCCTATACAAAAAAGTTAACAGTTTTCAGGATAATTAGCAATTTAAATCTTCTTTTGCAGCTGTGACCTTGACCTTTCAACATATGACCTTGATCCATATATCAAAATGATCGTCATGTCAATACCTAAAATATTCTAATATACATGCCTATGCAAAAAGTTAATAGATTTCAAGATAATTAGCGATTTATGTCTTCATCAGCAGCTGTGACCTTGACCTTTCAACATATGACCTTGATCCATATATCAAAATGATTGTTGTCGCAATATCTACAATATTCTTGTATACATGCCTATACAAAAAGTAAAGTTTTCAGGATAATTAGCAATTTAAGTCTTCCTTTGCAGCTGTGACCTTGACCTTTCAACATTTGACCTTGAAACATATATCGAAATGATCGTCATGTCAATACCTACAATATTCTAATATACATGTCTATACAAAAAGTTAATAGTTTTCAAAGATAATTAGCAATTTAAGTCTTCTTACAGCAGCTGTGACCTTGGCCTTTCATCATATGACCTTGATCCATATATCAAAATGATCATCATGTCAATACCTACAATATTCTAATATACATGCCTAAACAAAAAGTTAATTGTTTTTTAGATAATTAGCAATTTAAGTCTTCTTACAGCAGCTGTGACTTTGACCTTTCAACATATGACCTTGATCCATATATCAAAATGATCGTCATGTCAATACCTACATGCCTATACAAAAAGTTAATAGTATTCAAGATATAGTGACAAATATATAATTTTTAGCAATTTCCCCACTCAGTGCCCTACAATTTCCCCATTTTGAGCCCCACCATTTGTGCAAATCTTAAAATAGATGACCTAAGGCTGTTATAAATGAAATAACTAAGGTATATCTCTAGTGGATTTAGAGGATAAGATTTTTAAAGTTTTTCACTATTTCCCCCTTATGGGGCCCCAAGGGGACATACCTCCTTCATTTGTGCAAATCCGAAAGGGCATCACCCAGGCATGATGGTTACCAAGTTTCATCAAATTTGGCCCAGTAGTTTTGGAGAAGATTTAAATGTAACAAGTTTACGCACGACAGACGACGCACGACGCACGGCGGACGAAGATGGATAGCAATAGCTCATCTGAGCTGTCAGCTCAGGTGAGCTAATAATCTGTGACAGGTTTGAAAAATATATCTTAGATAAAGACTATCAATTTCTTTAATCTAAGTTCTAGAATCAGAAAAAATGCCAATATTTGCACATCCTTGCACCATCAAGCTATCATGTGCTACTTTTTGAATTTTTATAACACAAAATATTTTTTTTTAAGTAGCATATGGCATAGCACATGTTCATTAATGTTATTAATACGGTAGGCCTCCGGGTGGCCAAGTGGTCGAAAGCGCGCTTACGGATCACGGTGCCTCTTTATGCCTAAGATTGAACTCGCTCGGAAAGATCTTTGTGTGCGAAATTATATCAGTTCGATTGTCGAAGGTTGCTGGTTTTCCCCGGCACTCCAGTTTTTTTTTTTTCACCATCCCAGAACTGACTGTCTTGATGATATAAGTGAAAAAAAATTGACTCGGGCGTAAAACACCATCACTCAACTCCATTACATCAATATGGCCCTTATATCTTTTAGCAAAATAACACAATGTTACATTTAAGTAACAATGTTTAAGTTTGTAGTTTGTATACATTTTTATATGTCAAAAAAAAAAAAAAAAAAAAAAAAAAAAAAAATTCATTTGGTTTATTTTTTTAAAATGTCGTCTAGACGAGATTTTCACCTTGTAAAAAATGTAAAGGACTTTGGAAATGTAATTGATATTGTTAATGGCGATTAGTATAGGATTACAATTAAGTTCTTCGACCATGTGAAATATAAAAGACATTATTGGAATAGTTGTCATTAAGGAACATCAATCTGAAACTGATATGTGTATCATTCTATATATTTCTAATTAAAATGTCCGCCTTCTTTCTGAGATTGTGTAATTGGAAACAAACTTTACCTTACTCATCACAGTTTAATCTCCAACAAAGATATGACCTTAAAGTAAGAAAAAAGGGATATATGTAACAGGTGACACGTTTTTTTTACATGTTCTATTTATAAAAATTTTTTTTATTTAAATCAGTCTTACTCGTCAATATTATTTCATCAATTCATATTGAGACTCTACCAGCTATTTAGGCTAGTGCCTTTCACCTATGCAATATAATTATTTGTGACATTATTATTCCGGAGGTGTGTTCATACCTACTATGTGCCAAGCTGTCCTTTATGTGGCCTAATTTTCAAAGCGCTTTTCATCTAGGTTTGTATCCCAATCCGGTGGATCCTTTTAAGTACGTTTGACGATTTGTGGTTTTCTCCGGTTTTCTCAAAGTGAAACTATTTTGATATGGGCGTTTTTCATTCATTCACCCATTCTTTTTCTTGTCTTTAAAGAGATTATAAATAAATAGTACAGTATGAAATTACATCAAATACAAGAAACAGAATAATAACTAATTAAACATAATATACATTAAGGTAAGACTTCCTTTTGTATCCCCCTCCCCCCCCCCCCCCCACCCATTAAAGTCAATGTAAAATTTTTGAAAAATTATTTTTTACAGAAATGTTCAAAATGGCATGAATTTTTTTATTTTTATATCATTTTAATTGAAACTAATATTTTAGTGGAGGGTACAAAAAGAAGTCTTTCCTAAATTAAACGCATATACACATAAGTCTATAAAGGAGAATTGTAGAGCAAGTAGCTGTAAGTAACTGTATACCTAATTTGCTGACTGATTTAACAGAGTATTATATGCAGCACAAATGCCCTGCACAAACCGATAGCATGTATCTGTAAACCTGTAGCTTTCTTGTTCCCGTAAGGCTAGTTGAGCTGTTTGACCAAGGAGTACTTCAAAAAGTTCGTCGTCATTAAGTCGTGTTAATTGCGCGTTGATAATAACTCCAAAGATATTTGTAAGAAAGTCCCAGAAATGATTCCTAATGGCCGATAGAGCAGGACAAACACAGCAGATATGCACATAAATGTCAGCTATAAAAATGTTACATAAGTCACATGTTTTAGATAGGCTGTTCCGGAATAGTAGTCCACAACTTTGCAATGAATCGCGCACGTTTCAACTCGGTGTTACTGGCAGGATAACGCTCTTAATACTGTCGTGAAAGCAGAGAACCTTTTGATGTCATTGCTAGCTGAAATTCCTAATTACCAAAGCTGACTCTCTTTTGTTCCAATAGCACTGTTGATAATGCGCTTCCATGTCACTTTATCTGGAAATGTAAATTCCACTGTAAATCTGTATCAGGTATGGTAATAATCCGTTATATCGAAGAATATGTACAATGACCGGTATAAAACCTTTCTGGTTGTTAAAAGGATCAGCAAAGAAGGTATACAATCTGAGCAGAAATATTTGTTTAGTCAATTTCGTGTATCCTTAGGTTACACAATTTTATGGTGGCTTATTTCTGACATCGACAAAATTTTAGTCGACATAAAATTATCTCGACATGTCGACTTAATATCTTGACAAGTCAAGATATTATCATGGAAAGTTGTGATACCAAAACAAAAAGTTGAGATATATAACACGACATGCCGCGATACTTGTGTTGACCAGCCGCGATAATTATCTTGATATCGCTTATGGAACACAAGTATCGCGGCACGTCGTGTTATATATCTCAACTTTTTGTTTTGCTATCACAACTTTCCATGATAATATCTTGACTTGTCAAGATATTAAGTCAACATGTTGAGATAATTTGATGTCGACTAAAATTATGTCGGTGTCAGAAATAAGCCACCATACATGTCAAAGCGTGTAAGGCGTCTCAGACCCTGGATGTGTTTAACTATAAAGTGCTGAAATGATTGTAAAATTCTGAAGTCAGTTTGGTTTGAACTGTTCCACAATTCACAACCATACAACACTGATGACAAGACAACTGATTTGTACAACTTAGTAAGTGTTAAAGGGTTAACACTGTTGGTACCAATGTTAGCAAAAGCAAAGTATGCTTTATTGCCCTTATCACAGCATTTGCGGGACCTTTCATTGTAACAGTTGTACATGTTTTGCTGAATACCTAAATGAGTATGGTTTGTGACAACGGGTACTGTATCGTTGCCCAAGTACCAGCTGATATTTAGAGCATTGATAGACTTTGGATAAAAATCATGAATTAGAATCTCGGATTTATTTATATTATATACATAACGCCATGTATTTACATACTTATAGGCAATATCCAACATATATTGCAAACCAAGAGGTGATAGACTTAAACAAGACAAATCATCTGCAAAACCACGGTTACCACTGTCAACTGTTCCAATTCTAGTCCCTACTCTTGATGAGGCCAACTGATACATAAGGTCGTCAATAAATACTAGATAAAGGAAGGTTGACAGAATACCTCCCTGTTTGACTCCCTGTTGTACAGGAAACCAATCCGATTGTATGGTGTTAACAATAACAGCGCTACTGGTATTTATATGTAAGTCGTCAATAAGCTGCAGAAGCTTACCTCGAACTCTCAAACCATCAGAATTTTCCTCCAGACAGTGTCAAATGCCTTTGCAGAATCGAGGAAAGCTACGTACACCTTACTTCCTAATTACAAGTTATGATTGATTGTTCCTTGCATATTAAACGAAGCAGTTAAGCAACTGAGTCCACTCTGGAATCCCTGTTGTTGCTGTGAAGGGAAGTTAGCATTAATTTCGCAAATTGACAAGCGCAACATAAGTAACTTTTCATAGTTTTTCAAGTGTAGGTAACAATTTCACCGGGCTGTAATTATCTGGAATGTGTTTGTTTGAAAATAGGAACAATAAATCCCTTTTTCCAACTTAAAGGAACTTTCCCCACATATGCAATCATATTAAATAATTCCGCTAGCACTTTAGATAAGATGTCTGAAGCGTAGCGCAAATGCTCAGTTTGAATCCCATCATACCAAGGAGCTTTTCGTAAGTTCATACTTTTAATTAATTCGAGGATTTTGTCTTCGTGAATAATAACCATCCGTACCCGGCAGTAAACCTTCAGAATCACAAACGTCTTTGAATATATCAGAGTATGTAGTGTTAATGTTCTGTTCCAAGTCATTATCAAACTCAGCGATTGGTTTCGGTGTATAAATGCCCGTGTAATAACTCGCAAAGGCCTGTGCAACACCCTTAGGATCACGATATGTGTGATTTTTGTAAATGATTTCAGGATATACCTTGGACTGTCTGCCAAAACAATCTAATGTCACATTCAGATGCTTCGTTTAGTTGTTGGTAACACTCTTGGTGATACTGCTCCGCTGCAGAATTTAGAAGGTTGTGGAAATGCCTCTTTGCTCTCTTGTGATCAGCATATAATTTAAATTGCATACCCCTTGGTCGCCTTTCATGAATCCATATACGACGAATGTTACGTTCCATGGCATTGGCTTTTTTAACTTCTGAATGACAATAATTCAGTATTTAGTGGAACTGCTAAGAAAAGATACGAAAAGGCTTTAACACATGTCCGTGAAAAAACCGGGAGATTTGTTATAAATGATTTTTTTTAATGTTTTTATCTATTTATATCTTCCTTTTAAAGTTCAAACTCCATTAATTTTAACTTTATTCAGTAACTTTACTCGGACACTCAAAGAGTAGAGCATGAGAGTATATATATTATGTATGTACATAAATTATTTTGGCTAGCTGATATAACATCACAATATAGTATCATCATCATCATCATCATCATCATCAATAACAACAACAACAACATACAGTGATTCATTCCACCGAGGACAGTAATAAAAAATCCTTTCTCACATAAAGTGGACCAATACCCAATCTCTACTTGCGAAGGTATTAGAGCCGTTGTGGTGCAAATGTAGGCAAAATTTTGCTTCACACCTCTTCCTCACCTCTTCACCATGACATGTAGAAATGAGCGATTTTGTTGTTGTATGTGGCACTAGTGGAGTGGAGTAATGGTGTTTTACGCCCCAGTCAAGATTCTTTCACTTATTTCGAGACGGTCATTTTGGGATGGTGGAGGAAATCTGAGTGCCCGGAAAAAACCACCGACCTTTGACAAACTTTCTCACACTAGGATCTGTCCCGTTTGGAAATTGAACCCAGGCGGTGAGAGGCGCTTTGATCCGTAAACGCGCAATTTTGACCACGTGATTATAATAATTCTTTAAAGGGCACATTCTATAGATTGTTTACGCATGATTAAAAACTTCAATATTATTTATTATTAGCGAGTATAAAACTAATTATATACGTCTCTGATAATATCTAGGCTTTGTAAAAAAACAGAATTATTTTAAGTAAATTTAGGACACACAATTACAGATTATCAATTGAATCTGGACGCTGGCAAAATATAGATAGGGACGAAAGACTGTAATTCATGTATGGATAAAATTTGGGATTAATACCATTATATATTGAAATGTAATTATTTCATTTATGATAACTTGAAAAATCTTTTTATATTCTAGAAATCCAAATATAATGAAATTTCAAGTTTATTTGTTTCAAGAAGTTTTCTGTTTTAAACAACTTTTGTAAATTTATTAGTATCATTAATGAGAGACTCGGTCCTCCTGGTTATGTTATATGTACAACTCACGCATACTTACGCACATATGTACAACTCACTCATACTTACGCGTATTATGTGAAAAAACAATGTATACATGTATTACGTATTATATGTCAGCTTCGTATTTTAAATGAACAATTTATGAGAATTTATAAAGAATTTTTACTTCTATATATCGTCATGAGAAAAAAAAATTAAATCGAGACTTTTTGCCAATTTTTAAGATATAAAAAGTCGCTTAATATAATATAAATGGGGATTTTTTTTATTTGTAACACCATCAGTCTATCAACATGTGCTGAGGTCGAACATAATAATAATAAAAATAATAATAATATAATAATAATAAATAAATAAATAAATAAATAAATAAATAAATAAATAAATAAATAAATAAATTTAATAACAAAAAAAAAAAAAAAAAAAAAAAAAAAACAACAACCAAACCAAATTACAATCAAAGGGAAGCAACTGTTGTAGCTAAAAACTATGCTGGTTTATGTATGAATGAAAAATTTCTCCATCTTTCAAGTAATGTTTTGAGAAAACAAAACAAAACCATGTTGTACAGTTGTATATATGTTAGATTTTTAGTTTAATTTTGATTAGTGAATATAAATTTTTACGTCTTGGTCAAAATTATTTCACTTTTATCGAGTCATCATAGCTTGTTATGTGTAAAGTTGCAGAAAGGTACGCTGTGAACTGTGAAAATCCCCTATCACCAAGCAACGCTGAGATTTAAACCCACAACCATTGGTCGCTACAGCACCGTACACTGTGGGCATGACCGCCCAATTAAGAAACGAAAAATGCCCTGGAGTTTTGATGTCATATTAATAATATTGTGTTACCATAGAAAAAACAATGGGAATTCGTCATTTTATGTTTAATAATAATAATTTCTTTCAGTTTTTAATCACCCCTCCCTTTTATTGATCAAAATAGTTTTAACACAATGGTTTAAACTCAGCTTACATAATATTATCGCTAGTTTATCTGGATCGGATTATTCTGCATGTATCTACAAGTTTGGCATAACGATAAATACCAGTATATGATACAATATTAATGGAAAAAGTCAAATTAAACCAAAATAAATAAATAAAACAAAATAAAATAAAATAAAATAAAAAAAAAACAAAAAACAAAAAAAACAATTATATATATATATAATAATAAAATAGAATTTTTTTTACATATAATAATAATAATAATAATAATAATAATAATAATAATAATAATAATAAAGATTCCTAATTTGGACATCTTGAAACGAGAAACTTCTCTTTTTTCATTTTTAATTGATAAATAATAATATTAGTATTTCTCATTAATCATTTAAACATTTTTCATTTAAAAAATTCAATTCCGTAATTTTTAAGTTTGAAGTTAACATCCCCTTTTTTTAATTTTTTTATTTTAAATTTAAATTTGATCTTTATTTAGAATTAAAGTAGTAGTGGGTCTGAAGTTCTAAAAATTAATATGTAGTGTTTGTACCGCAGTTTAACTTTTTGCAGCGGACAGTTGAATAATTAGGGTCCTTGTATAGGACCATTTATCTTCATAAGGTCCTCGTTTAGGACCAGTTATAGGTTATGGTAAATTGAATTAATGATAATTCCAGTCATATATTCACTACAAAAATTATGTCTAAATATGAAATCAATATCATAGGAGAATTTTAATTTATGATAAAAACTAAATTTAATATGTAATTTTTACATTCATGACCCATTGGGGACCTCAAATATGGAATTTCCTTCTCTCTGGCCAATCGTATAACTTCTTTCATATCAATGTTGGCATTTGAACCAATCGCGTTGGCTTTAAGAAACACTCACTTTGTTCTCGTCCAGGACAATTTTCTTCATTGAATTTTTCTTGTTTTTAAAACCATGAAAAAATATTAATGTCCATTTATTAAAATACCAAAATACCACAGTCATTTAATTTGATTATTAAAAAATAATTTTCTCAAGTAATGTTCGTTTCAAAATTGCTAGTTTTTGTAAAAGTGAAGAGAACATGCAGCTACTGTGCAACATGGCTAGGATTCTATTTTTAGAAAAAGATCGCAAGTTTTATGCTATGTTAGGGTTTGCCATTAACAGCTCATGGGCGGCATATCGAGTTGCACTACTTGCAACCAATGATACCTATAACTATTTTACAAACCAAATTGAAATCTTTTATGAACTTTGATTTTATTTGAACCCATATGAAGAGAAATTCCTTCTAACCGCAGGAAACCCCTCTTAATCAGCCAAGAAGGGATATCCTCGAAAAGCAGAGGTGTCCTCTTTTCTGTTTGAAGTCGACTTGTATACGTCCGCGGTGTCATCCAAAGCAGGTTGTTTCTCTCCCGTTTGTTGCTTTATTGTGACAAAAACCAGAAAAATATCAATTCAGTGATAAAATAAAATGATTACCCATGTGAATTTGCAATTGTTTAATTTTAATAAAACGTGAAGCTGTGAAAATCATGCAATGATCGAACCCCCCATTTGGCACCCCACGATTGACATAAATATTCATAGTTTACACGCATATCTTGGCAGCCATTTTGATGGAAGACATTTGCAATCTAGAAATAATTTAAATTTTTGTTATTTTTTGGATAAATTCACTCATAATGTGAAGGTAAGTCCGAATCAAGGACAAGACTGTTGAAATAATTTAAATTATCCAAATAAAATACAGCGATATGGGTTGTTTCGAAATTATTTCAATATTTTGAAGTCAAAATTTTGATCATAAAAAATTAATTTATTTTTAATTAGAATCGCAAATTCTAGTTATTTTCGAAACAATTAAACGAACTGATATTACCAGATAATCCTCTTTGGGTGAATTAAGGCTGTAACGATCCATTTAAAAAAAAGAAATCAAATAATTTATGTTGAACACTGAAGTTCCTGTTTACTTCCGTTTAAGAAATGTTGATTTTTTTTTTCAATTTCACCTCAAACTTGCTCCGTTCTTGTTGTCAGTCGCGTGCTTTAGATAAAACAATTAATTATTAGAGCAATGTATTTCACTTACAGTTCACAGACACAAATTTATAAAGTATATTAAATTCATCGATATCACCCCCCCTTCCTCGTGCAGCACCTTCAGAGCTGAGATTTCTTTTGACCATGGTATGAAAAATCCAAGTTTGTTAAATAATCTTCTGTTTAGGTTTTAAATGGAAATATTACATTCGATTGGCAATTTTGAGCTAAACGTAACAGGAGAGGGTTAAATGCAATTGATAATAATTAATTGAAAGTAGAACTTTGGTGGTATTTAGCAATAAAAGGGCTGATTTTTTGACTGAGGTACCTTGTTGCTTATTATTATATTAAGTCTGGCCCATCACAGATGAATTAGGATGAAATCTTGCATTGATGGTTAAGCTTACTGATCATAGATCTACTTGCAACTTTGACACACACTCTATGTATCTTCTTGCAAGGAAGTTTGTCCTTTTTTGCTGGGCAATCCAGTTTCCTTTCCCATCCATTAACTGGTTGTTTCAGTGTTAGTGAAAAAATATGTCATTAATCTACAACAGATAACTGCACTTCTCTCACAGATGTAATGTATAATCTTCATGCCATCAGAATACAACAAATGTGGTCTTTATTCATGCACCTCATTGTTAATGTTAATGCTCATTTTACACCAGAAAAAATAGATTATTCTTTTCAGTCAGTTTATTTGATGATGAGTCACTGTTATTGCTTTTTGCACAAGCTACTGTGTTGTTTTTAGTTGGTATAGTACATGCATGTATGAGAAAGATAGTTTTAACTTTTATATTATTTTTCTTAAAGGCTAGTGTTTGCTCTGTCTTCTACCAAACTAATGAATACCTCTGATAAATATAACTAGGAAAAAAAAGTAATGGGTCTTTTAGAATTCACACAAAACTGATGTCAAAGTAGCTCAGGTCCAAACTGTGTTTGATGTCACTGGCAGTTTTTCATTTGGATATTATTTATGTGGTGGGGTTTGTGGAAAGGTACTGGTGCTTCCTGATTGATGTCTTTCGACATTTCCTTGATGCAATGTCATGATTCTGACCAATAATGAAAATAAAATTGTATGTTCTAAAGTAAATGAAGTGTAAGTGTGCATAGCGAACTTAAAAAAAATATATTTCGGATTCATTAATAGATTTAGAAGATTGAATCTACCGGTGATCAAATGTAACATTTTAAACCCCGAAATAAAATTTTTCACCAGAGACAAATTAACATTCTTATGACCCTATTTATTCTTTCTTAAGCTTTGAATGGAAAGATTTGATGGTGTTTTACATCCTAGTCAAGATTCTTCACTTATATTGAGGCAGTCAGTTCAGCAGTGGTGGTAGCAAATTGACAAATTTTCTGACTGACAAACTGGAACTTTGATGTCGAGAGATGTTTTGATCTGGAATAACAAGCTTTAGACCACTTAGCCACTGAAGCCCTTGTTATTTGAGAATTTTGATTAATTTATGAGCATTATTATTACTTGTAAGTTCTGATTGTATACAGGAGTTTTGTTTTATTTAGGACTGTGTAGCAGGGCTGAGCTAGTCATGATTTTGTTTTGTATCTGAGTGATTTACTAACAGACTTTTTGGTCCTGGCCCCAGTTTCACAATCATTCACTCAGCTGAGTGTACACTCAACTCAAATATTCCAATTTTTCTCTCATCAATATTTTAAAAATTTAAAACTTTATTTGACAATGTTTTGTTTTGTTCAACAAACATACACTAAACTATAAAAATACAACATTAGATATTCAATTTTAACCGTGTAATGTCTTAGAAATTGACAATGAAATATTCCCGAATTTGAGTTGAATTTACACTCAGCTGAGTGAATCATTGTGAAACTGGGGCCAGATCTTTAAGTCTTATGGTATAGTGCTCCCTTTTCATCTGGAGGTGCTAGAATTGATCCTCAGCCAGAGTATGCAGCAAGGTTATGTTTTTTCAGCTATTTCCTCCTTCCTGTTACAGCTGTAATTTTGCTAAACTTTATATGTTGAGATTCAAGGTCTATGAATGTGGCCATCAATGTATTAGTTTTGTATTGAAATTACAGGACAAGAATAATATTCTGTGTGTTTTAATTTTATGTCTTTATTTAATATTTACAGATTGTGTTTGGTATTCCTTATGTGTTACTCCAACTCGGAGATGTACGAGGGGAAAAACATTCATTATTCCTCCTATGACAAGAAGCCATTGTGTTCATTCAGTGGGAAAGTTTGTAATCAACATCGACTCAATGGCTATGCTTTCTGTGTACGACATATTCTGGAGGACCCCACAGCCCCATTTAAAAGATGTGCATATGTTGCCAAGTCAAGCAAACAGACCTGTACACAAGCTATACCCCAACATGAGGAACGCAGGTATGTTTGTGATGTGATCATTTCATTATTTTTCTGCATCTGTCTCAATCAATTTAATGATATTACTCAAAAGTATTACAAAGAATATTATCACCAGAATATTATATTAAAGTTACATAACTGAGAACATAAGCTAGTTTCTATGCATCTTTTGAGAAAACTGCATTTTTTTATTTAAATGTTTTCCTATCAAATTAATGAGCTTTCAACCCTGGGCATATCTTGGAATTTTTGCCCAATTCTTGATGTTTAAAAGTAAGAACAAAATATGTACTATTCTTAAAGAAATATAAATTTACATTTTTAATTTGTCGGCCCTTTAAAACTGTGTTTGAGACAAATTGTAATTGATGGTATATCGGCTATAATTACAGTTGCTCTTATAGTGTATGAATACATAGTTTCATATGGAACTACTTTCACACTTTTTTGTGTGACTGAACTAACTCATCATTTGAATATTTATTAAGGGATGAAAGATATTAAAATTATTTAAAAAAAAAATGAAAAGAGCAAAATTGAACTGTTTAAAAATGAAGTTTATAGTCAATATAATTACAATTGCCTTGCAACACAAACTGATTAACTTGCACTAGCGCATTATGATTAGTTTGTGTTGCAAGGCAATTGTAATTATATTGACTACATGTATAAACTTCATTTGTAAACAGTTCAATGGTTAAGTAAATGCCTTTGGCATTTCAGATAAGGCTTTTAGAAATTTTAGTTATAACATTTAGCAGAATTTTCTATTATTGCCAGTTAATAGTAACATAAGACGTGAAATAACTGTTTAATGTTTCATAACAAGAAAATTCTTGCTGTTGAAATGTACATGAATGTCAAACCTGTGTTTTGTTTTCTCAGGTACTGCAACAACCACATGCAGGTTCTTGGCATGTTGCCAAAGAAGGAGAGAAAGAAGAAGGAGAAACCAGATCAAAATATTATGTTGCCCTCACCTATAGACATTAAAGTACCTTTTGAAGATAGGGTGAAATCTCGATTTAACACAAAAATTCGTAATAATGATGTGATATTAAAAGTGAGTAAGGGACTGGAGGATCCTGATGATCCATACGCCTTTCCAGATCCTTCTGGAGATGCAGGTTCAAGGGTTGGAACTCCAGGCTCTGGACCTTTGTCAGAGAGTCCATCAGACACTCCTAATTCAGTTGTCAAATCACCAGGTGATGGTTGTGTTTCCTCCATAGCTAAACTTTATCCTGAACTGGCAGAAAAATTAGAAAAGATTAAACCAAAACAAGAGATAAAAGTGAAAGAAAAAGGAAAATCAAAAATTTCCAGGACAATGAATCAATTACAAACAAGAATTGCTCAAAATAAGATAAAAGACAAACAGAAAAGGGTTCAAGAATCATCATCACAATCACAGTCGCCATCTCATTTTGGAAATTTAACGAGCAGTCCAAATATTCATAGTCCCGGAATGCATGCCATTCAGATGGAAACTGAGAAAACATTGACTAACAATCATGATGGAAGTATACAGCATCGTGAAATGTTAAATTCTAGTGTTGTTTCTGATTTACCTGGATTTCAGGACTTAACAAAGCGACATGATTTACACAGTTCACAAGAATTGAACAAACAGTATCAGTCACTACAACATAGTTTGCATGATTTCAATAGACAGAAAGATCTTCATCCCACTTTAAAACAGGATGGCTCACAGAGTCCACAGGAAATTAGAAAAAGACATGATCGTAGTAGTCAGGATATGAAACGACCACGCCCACCCTTTAATGATTTACAGTCAACAGGTGTTCAAGGAATGACACAAAGTGTTTCACAGACTGGTGTGTTACCTGGAACCCCGATCCCAGGTTTGTCTCCATCTAACATTTCAGGTTTACCACCTGGTTTGTTACCAAATGTCACACCTAGCATGTTACAGGCATTGTCACCCAATTCATTATCAAGACTGATGTCTGGTCCATTATCGTTGAGTTCTCAGTTACAAGGACAACACCAGAAGCGGCAGTTAGAATCAAGAGAAAATAAACCAGCTCAAATTCCTACAGGACTACCTCTTCAAAATGTGTCTCATGTTCCTGTGCCTGGATTACATCCAGCACTTCGAGATGAAAACTTCTTGCATCATCAGCAAGCTCTTTTGAATCAAAGATCGAATATTCATCTGCAACAGCAAGTTAAACCACAAGTTACCTCTGCAACAATGGTTTCAAAGGAAACACAACCAAAGCAACAACAGCATCAGCAACCTCCTCCTCATTTTCCAGTCATGCCTGAACCTCCCCCATATAGACCATCTAATTTGTCATTAACATCATCTTCAAGTGTCATGCCCGTTGTTTCAACAAGTACTGTGACTACTCCATCAGTTACAGTCACATCATCTTCACATCAAGGTCAAGGACTGCCACCACCACCTCCATATGCTCCTACGACAACCACTACACAAAGTACAATCAGCTCGGTGCTACCGTCGACAAAATCAAAGTCCTCCCGTACTTCAACGGTTCCAACATTTTCTGTGATACCTCATGAATTCTTACAAGTGACAAGGACACCTGTGCGTAAAATTCAAAATGTGCTAAACGAGAAAGACGCTCATAAAAGGCTACGGGTGGAATCATCTATAAAATACTACAATCAATGTTTGAAAAGGAAAAAAGATAATCATAGTTTGCTTGGTTTAGGTAAGAAATCTTTATTACCGGTAACTTTTTTTTACTTTTTTTATTCCTGTTATCAGATAAACCTTCTGACAACTACATGTAATCTATTACATGTAAATTTGTGTTCAGTGCTACAGCTTGAAGAATTTCATGACCATGAAAAGATGTTTCATAGACAAATAATCAGACACAGGATTTAAATAAGTCCCAGTGTAAAGACAGTCAAATCTGTTTTTTTAAGCTGACTTATACCTTAGTATAGAAGAGCATATACATGTATATATTTCATTTTCTGCATTGAGTGGTATTTCTGCATTAAATTACAATTGAAAATTTTTTGAGGGAGAGATACATTGTTTGATGGTAAGCTATGCTGTTCATCTAACAAGTTTTTGTTAGGGAACATCTAGTAGACACTTGTGGTAAATGGTAATATTGGAGTCTTTATAATGACTGACTAGATGAATATCTTTAATTTTATCAGAGTGTTATAGGTGTTGATCAATATTTTAGTGACACATTCTGCTAATCTATATTTTTCAGAAATTTCCCTTTCTCATTTATTGCTAAATGTTTGAGTCGGGTTGTTACAATTTTTGTCTTCTACTTATCTTAGTTTTCTGTATACTGTTTACACATTTATCTTTTTAGGTACATGTAACTGATGCCTTCCTAATCCACTGTTTCCCTTGAATTTTATAAAAAAAAAATTATTCATGACTTCAACAATTCACGAAAAAAATGTTCTAAGGTATAATTACATGTAGCAGTGTTGTCACTGATTCAGATTTGTAATTTTGTAGACAAGGTGGATCAGGATGCAAGTAGGTCTTATATCAAGGCAAAAAATCTTCTTTTGGCTTGCTGGTCTTTGTTCAGTAACTTTTGAAATCTACTGAGCAAGACTGTTCTCATTATTTTGGATTAAATGTCATTTTCAGTTTTTCCTGTAGTTTGTTTTGTAAAAGAGAAAGTTTATCATAAATGTTGTAAAATGATATATAATTTGTAGTGTGTATAAGTGAGGTGGTGAGATTGAGACTTTAACATAAATGTCAGTCATGTTACGTTTATTTTTCCTGTCTGTTGTCTTTCAGGATTGAGTAGCTCTGAGGATTCTAGTGGAAGTGACGATGAAATGTTATTACCATGGCAACCAGATTGGTTCACAGCATCATCAGATGAAGATAATTTTGATGATGATGAGGATGAGTATGTATATTTTTAAGGAGTATATCATTCAGTGTATCTAAAAAAATATAAGAAGACTGGGCTTCCAATTGATCCTCTGAATTCATGAATGTTGAATTTTGACTAAGATTAATAGTGTTTGAAGAAGCATTTCCTTTTTTGATACCTCTGTTAAAACTAGACATTTTAAATGAAAATTTAAAGAAATGATTTTGGTTTCATTGAAAATTCAGTGGAAATGTTAGTTCTGATATAAAATTGTAATTTGTCACTTTAGAGGAAAAAAACTTAACAGGGGGAAAAAAACTCGGTAAAAACACATCATGACTTTTTCAAGTAAAAGAAGACTGAGAAAGTTAGTTTTGATACAGATATTTATAATGTACCTGCTGTTTGTATGATATTTTCATTTAGTTTAAATCCTGTAAATGTTTTATTAATTTTTTAACTTTTCATTCTTTTCAGCCAAGATGATGCTTTAAGGACTGCCAAAGTTGCACTTGTCAGAGCTAGGTTACGAAGGCAGTGCTTCCAGTCTCGTAAATCTCACAAAGCCAATCACTCCCAATATAGAAATTATAATAGTGCTACATTATCCCTTATACAAGCTGCCCGGGATCAACCTCAGGCATCTGTCAAAGCTTTACAAGAAATCCTTCAAAAGCAGTCTCCTCCAATAGATAAGTATGTATTACTATATGGTATTAATGATTTTTCATGTATATACTGCCCTGCTTGTAATTGTCAAAGTTTAAACCACATTCATATTTGCTTAATATTATATGCAGAATATTATACATTTATTGCCCTGGCATGAGGGAGATATGAAGATTTGTTCACTTGAGGCAAGTCATATTTCCCGAGGGCAACTCCCTCTGGAAATATGACTCGTTGAGAGTGAACAAATTTTTATATCTCCCTCACGCCAGGGCAATAAATATTTTATTTTACCAAACTCAGTTCAAGGAAGAAGGTTTGTGATGATGGACAGACAGACAGACAGCAAAGGGACAACAATATGCCTCCCACCACTTCCTTGGGGAGACACAATTCCATTGATGAACGCTGTTGTCTGTGTACCTCCAAGACCGGTTGCTCTGTAATCTGTTTATAAAACTGAAACATGTTCATCAGAATGCATCGGAGAGTTTCATGGCAAGTGAGGGGTCCTGAGGAGGGAAATATTATGAGGGAAACTTGATCGTGTGAGGGAAATAAGATCACGTGGGGAAATATGATTGCATGCTCGGGAGACTCAGTGTTTATTTTTTAGTCATGTGATTAATCACGTCCAATCATTTACACTATTATATAAGTGAGGTACAATAATTATATTTACATGTACGGTATATTACTTCTGTTGTTATTAGTCATGTATCAGTTCAGCTGATGTTTATAGTTGTCATATAGACCATAGCAAGTGCTTGCATAAATTGCAGTCTGATGAAATTAAAGGGCAGTTGAAGCAGTGTAAAGCAGTCTATTGTTAACCGAAGATCAGGCTTTACTTTTTCTATTCTAATCATTATTATCCGTTTTAGTTTTAATTTCCTTATTTTTAAAACTTTACAGGAGTATTAAAAATACTTCCTTCTTACGTTTCAGATTTCATTTGAATGGAAATACATGTATAAATACGAATATGGTTATAGAGCAAGCAGATAAAAAATGGAGAGATAGATAATGAATACATTCATAGCTTTCAACTAATTAAAATATATATGGATAATAATTAGTTTTGGAATTTGAAAATTTTTCTTTAAACTTTTGTGAAGACTGAAAAGTAAATTTTAAATAGTTTGTTGCTGTTAATTACATGTATGACTTTTTTTTAAACTTCAGATATAAAATGAGAGGATTTGAAAAGAGACAGTGCTGTTACAAGAATGATGATGAAGTGCAATGTAAAAATCCAGTTTTACCCTGCACCAATCATTGTCAGAAACGTATCCTTATGTCCAATTTTTGTCACAATAAGCATGTGTGTGTGTGTGTGTGTCTGTGTGTGTGTGTGTGTGTGTGTGTTTTCATTAGTGTCATTTACATTAGTGAGGTAATGGCTAACAGAGATACTAAATCTTTAGTAATATATTCTTTTTCATTGGATTTTAAATGATCATAAACCACATTTCCTGTTAAACGCTTAGTTTCATACAGAGCAGGTCCTAATGTGAGAGACAGGGAGATAACCTTTATACTTTGAGTTTCTATTTCTGGAGCTGTTAATTTTTTTTTCTGAAGGCTAAAAGCTTTCTAAAAATACTCTTGTTTTCTGTCCTTGACCCAGAGCTTTTTAACTGAGTATAAGAGAATAGTTCTGACACAAGTAAAACACAAGTTATACACCCACCCTTCCCTTCTACAAAATTTTTAGTTTTTCAGGGAGGACAACTTCTTTGCAGCTGAAATAGCAACTGAAAAGCAATATCAATGGAACGCGCTGAAGGATTTAAACTGAGCAGATCAGAATCGAGTGCCTTTATTAACTTTTCAGCTGATATTGTATCATTGTTTTGATAACACAGACAACACATTCAAGAGGTTCCCCCATGTCATCACTTTTAAATAAATAAGAGTTGTCTTTCTTTAAGTGATGGATCTAATGTAACTTGGGTTTTGTTGTTACCTTGGACATTTTATAATTATTTGACCTTGACTTTGTATCAGACATAATGTATAATGTAGATCAGCAGTTATTTGATTATTGTACAGCTAAGTTTGCTGATAATACTCAGTGTTGTGTACCGGTGTTTGATTTTAAACATGAACTGCCTTTATGTATTGAACATGGCAAAAAAGCTGTAAGTGATTACATTTTGATTTACCAGTAGTTCCAAGAATGCAATTTTTATCATGCTTTGTGACTTTTGCTAAGTGCTAAAAATAAATTACCAAATTGGTTGGTTAATACATTAATGAAAAAAATTCAGAGTTTGTTGAAAGAGTTTTCAGCCATTTATGGAAATTGAACAATTTTTTTATATTTGTTAAAAAACCAAATATAGTCTTAGCCTCAGAAAACTTCCTTATATGTTGATTCTATCTAAACATGATGTCATTCTTCTTAATCTTTTAAAAGAATTTCTTCTTCTATTTTTAAAATACTTAAAATCAATGTTGATTTGTAGATGTTCAAGATATTTTTGGTTTGATATTGTTCTATTTTTTCATTACTTGGATGATTTTTTTCTCAGGATAATTATCATAAATCTCAAGATGGCGAAATCAAACCAAAGAGACAGAGAAAGAAAACCAAACCATCTGCTTTAACCAGACCACCTAAAAAGGGTAAAAAGAAAAAGAACCAGAGGAGAAATATCCGTCCACAAAAACCTTCACCTCCTTCATTACCAACTGGTTTAACTGGTAAATATTTTTACATAACATATTACCCCCTTCCTGTAATTTTGAGCAGGGCTCCAAGCAGCACTTATGTTTTACTAGCCAATTGGCTAGTTAGTTTGAAACTTACTAGCCAAGTCCAAATTTTACTAGCCAGGTCCAAAAGTTACTAGCCAGAAGTACAAGACTTCATATTTCCAAAGCCAATCTGTACAATAATAAATTAATAATAACAACAACAGAAAAGAAAAATTCTGAAACTCTTTAATAACAGTATCTAAATGAGTCACAGAAAATACGGATTCTCTGATGTCTTTGTGATGCTTGCTTTCCCCATGATAAACAAGACTCTCTCTCTTGAATGCCGTCGATCCCTTCCCTACATAGTCCGTCTTTCCGGCAAGCGAAGGTGCAGTTTCACAAATTTTGCAAAATATTCTGCCGTCTCTTATTGTCAGCCAGGAAAACTCGCTGCACCATTTTTTCAAAAACTTACGGTTACTGGTAACAGTATGACTATCCTTTTTTTGGTCCTCGCACACATGGTCAATATTTTTATCAATTTGGCGGCTTGCCTTTTCACTCGGCTCACCAAAACCAAAGGTTGAAAGGCTTACTTGCCGTTTCGCCATATTGTTTATGTGCAACTGCAGTTACACGTTCCCGTTACGTAATACAATTTCGTTTCATTCAAATGCATCTAAGACCGAGATCGATGACGGTTAATCCGAGTGATGTAAGTCATAATTTCCATTATTTTTATTACAAACAAGAGAAATCAAGGTCGACAATCCATATTAAACAAATTGTTTACAAATTACGATTTCCGATAGCTGACCAATTAAGTGAACTTGGAAGTAAAAATACCAGCCAGCTGGATAATTTTTGGTCGCCATTTGGCGAGTGGACATAAATTTTACTCGCCAAATGTAAATTTTACTCGCATTTGCAAGTATTTTACTCACCACTTGGAGCCCTGTTGAGGTCTCAGTAGCAGTATGATATAAAGTACCTGCTTTAGATCCCTGCACTTGTTGCCCCCTAGTTTCGTATCTCACTTGGGCAAGTCATAGTTTGAGCTAGTTTTCTTACAAAAGGCTGATGATTGTCGAGCCTGGTATCGCCAGTACTTAGGAAGTACTTCTCCAGTGTTGTCATCGGCGGTGGTGTGACAAAATGTGAAAGTTTATGTTAAAGTTATGTATTTTCTACTCGAGCAAAAACTAACCAGGCGAGACATTTAAATCCTTGGAATTCTTGTTTTCCAGATAGTCAAGTTTTTTTACCACCCTAGAAGTAAATTTTGACTAGGTAGCAAAACACCAATAATTTGACTCCACTCCATGTGTCCCATACGTAACTTAATGGAAAATGTCATTATTCTATTCCTCCTCTTTCCTCCTTTTATTGATTCTTATGTTATATTCATGATTTTCTCAATGTAAGCTTTGAAACCACTTTTTGGAGAATTGATATTTTTTATAAGCTTTTAATCATTGTTGTTGTTATCTGTTATATTGGTACAGTTTTTATGGAAGACTCCAAACAGGATATCAGTCATGTTACAGTGATATTAACATCTCGGGGTTATTAGTATGGGCAGTAGAATTATTTAAATGATAAATTATTAAAAAGACATTATTTAGGTGGTTTACGTTTAATCATTTGCTTTTAAACAGAATTTATTTGTGGAATTTGAATAAAAAAAATTAATATAAGTAGATACTATGAGCACAAATACTACATATATACTTAAAAACTCAGATAAAACAAGTTTCCTTTCTAAATGACTACAGGGGTTCAAAATTATATTTTACAATGATAGGTGCAGGGCTTTTTGCCTTTATAATTGGTAGCTCCCAAATTAAGATTGGTAGGTCCCATTGAACAAAATCGAATGTAAACTCATGTTGATTCTTCTTTAGACAAATATATCATATACAATTTACAATCACTCAACTATACCGTTGTCAAAGGGCCTGCACATTATATTTTCATTTCCAGAAATGATTGGACAACAACTTTTACAAATTGCAATAACTTAACTGATTTTGAGACCTTTTTCAATACACACACACACACAAAAAAAAAAAAAAAAAAAAAAAACAATGACAGGTCCATAGGACTTTTATAGTAAAATTTCCAAAAATCAAAAAGTCCTAGACCTTAGACACGGGAAATACGGAACCCCTGCTGTTTAAAAAAACTAAAATAAGTAAAATTAAATTAAATTAAATAGTTAAATAAGTAAATTAAAAATTTGAAAAATATAAACTAATGTTTTCTTTTACAGAAATGCCTCCATTGTACAGTATTGATACAAAGAGTCAATCAGAGACTGTACCTGATAATAAGACTGATGAAGAAGTTCTTAAAGATGAAGAGGTTGCAGAAGTTAATAACATTGAAAATAAACCGGAGATTGATGGAAAAACTCAAAATACAGCTGCATCCACAGTCATAACATCAGTATCCACAGCTACAAAACCTTCTCCACCTCAAAAATCTACAACAACTACAATAGAAGTAACTAAGGAATCTACAGAAAAATCTTCCTTATCAGAGATACCTGATCATGTTCTGGAGGCTAACTTTGCTCCAGGTAGGTTGATACATGTCTAATGATATTGATAAAAACCTGCGAACTATTTAATGCTCCAGCAGTAGTTCATTAGTTCTTCAGTAAGGCCAATTCAACTTAATTGGTAGATTCTCATCCCCGCCCGCCCCACCAAAAATGTGCCGCCCCAAGTCATTTTATTTTTGTTTCCCACCCCGGGCATATTCAGAGTCTGTTCCGGAGTCATGTCTAGTCCATGGCATTTCAAAAAAGGGTTTTAAGGGTTTTAACAATCATAAGATTATACATTATATACAACATTAATTGTTTGTAAGATTTTGTCTATATCCAGTTGTTTAAGACATTAAATGTCAGACTTTTCAGATTTCAGTTAAGGAATAAATGTGAATCTCTGGCCTGAACTATTTTATAAAAAAAAGAAAGAACTCTGTTGTTTTGGCAATAAATGCTAATAAAATTCACATGGATTTTGTACATCATTAAGTACTGAGTCTGAATGGAAATAGATTTGCATTAAATGAATTTTAAAAAAAAAATGAAAGAAAGAAAATAAGTTTTTATCTTGAAAGTCTACTTGTTAAGCTTGAGAGGTTAAACATAAGATGTTACATGTATAATTTGTTTAAACATAAAAAAAATTTTTCTTTTAGATATGGATAAAGCCTTGGGATTGCCATTAGAACAAGCATCAAAATTATTAGAAGAACAGGATTTCACTGATGTATTTAATAAAATTCCAGATGACTTTGATCTCTTTAGTGGTAAGTTATTGATGATGATGATGATAAGCCAGAGCCCTTGGGAATCATAATGATTAATTGATTTAATGGGGCTGGTGAGACGTCACCAGCTATAGGTGCAGGGAGGGGTCTTTTATGTGCCACGTCTGCCGTGACACAAGGCATCAGTTTTTCAGGTTTCATCTGAAGAACCCCATAATGACTGTGTGATCCTATTTATTTAAAGTTTGTACCTGATTCAGTCAAGTAAGACCTGGTCAAATTTGAACACTTTCAGAAAGTCAATTGTTGATATACTGGAGAAAAAAAGTATGTTTAATTTTTGTACATACAATGATACATGTATGTATGCTGACAACTTTTCTATAAGCATGTATCGTTTTTCACTGTTAACTTAATTTGAAAGGGTATATAGGAATCCCCATGATGTTCTTTCAATCTGTCTGTCCATGGTCAATCCTGCCCATTCTGTTAATTACACTTCTATAGATTGTATTTTATCAAACTTGGCTTTAATGTAAACCAGCTTATGTTGATATGCCATGTACCACTATTAACGGAGTAGGCTACAAGGACAATTGGAGATGCAGTGGATATTATTCTCTCTCAGGTGACAGTTTTATCTCATCATTGTTTTGTTAAATCAAGCTATGTGAACAGAATGTTTGTCCGTTTTGAAAAGTGTTCGGTTTTAATAAGACCTAAAATAGTAGCAACTTTTTAGTGAAAAATGATGCAATCCCTTATTATTTAAATGTCTATAATTTTAAAATGTTTTACTCATGAATATTTTTTCATCTTAAAAATACATATGAATTGATTTTATTTGAAGGTAAAAATGGTGACTTTTTGCCAACCAAAGAAGAGGTTGAGGAACTAGAAAGATCTTTAGCAGCTGTAAACAGGGAGGTTAGATGTGCTCAGCAATCATGGGAAACTTTATCTCAAGTTGAGAAAGATCTGATAGAGAATGAAGAACAGTTAAAGGAAATGGCTGCCACATTGTTAAGTCAGAGTTTACATGGAAATGGCAATATGACGGGAGAAATGTGCAATGGTTTACCTGATTCTGTGTCGGCAGACAGTGTAAGTGCAGTACCTAATAGAAATGTTCCAATATCTACAGATATATCAATGTTACAAGCTCCTGCACGAACTGCTTCTGAAGTGACAAATAATTATAATTTTATAGCCGGACAACAACAACAGGGAACAGTGCTATCTAATGTTCAAGTTGGATCAGTGACACAATCAAATACAGCATTGACCATCACAGTGAATGCTACATCTCAAAATTCTCGTCCTACTTTACCAAATCCAAACGTGTTTACACATCCGGTGCATCAACAAAGATTTTTAACTGCTCATAACTCACTACCGCCTGGATACCACAGTACTCATGTGTTACCAGGACAACAGTTTCTTCAACAACAGCAGGCCCAGCAATCTCCAAGCAATATACCTGTCCAACAATTAGTTAATGCTTCTAGTTTAACTGGAATACGTAATATAAATTTATCCTCTATAGATGGTCGATTGACGGTAGATAATATTCAGGGAACAATTCCAACATTGACAAAATCGCAGTCTCTTCCAGCAGGGACACAGCTTCAGAATAACATCCCAGTTTCTCATGTGGCTTGGCAGGGAAATTTAGGCAATGTTATTAGTTTTCAAAATGGATTTCCATTACAAAATGCAACATTTGTGCATACAGGTGCTGAAACATCACAAGGTAATATCAAATTTGGACTTAATATGCATTTAAATGCAAGTGAACTAAAAGAATTGGCCCAGTTTCAATCATCAACACATTCCGCTACTGCAACAGGAACGGTGCGTGCACCACATCAAGGATTAACAAATGCTCAGCCTTTACCCGCCTATCAGGGACCTCCTCCTTATAAAGCTAGCAGTGGAAGTGGTTCCTAGCATTGAATGGATTTAGATGGTTTATCTTTCATTAATTCTATTTATTGTTACTGTTTTTGTATTTTTATGACTATAAAATCAAAACATTGATTAAATATTATCATTTTTGTGCTAATTTAAAGAAAAAACAAAATAAAACATCATACAAGCATTGCAATTTTTTTATGGTACTGCTATTTTGTTAAACTTTATGAATATTAAATATCAAATTTGGGCTCTTAAGCTGTGGTTTTACATATTTATTCAAAGGTTATTTTTCTTCAGCACATATTTCATATTATCTGAAAAAATATATCCACTTGGTCAAATCCTATACTCATTGACTATTAGCTACAAGTCATTCACCTGGTGAGAGTATACATATTGGATGACTTCTATACAAAAATATTTTGTAGATTATGACAATGCCCTAGACGAGGCACCAGTGTGCTGGTACAACTCGATTAGGGCTAACTTAAACATGACCTGTTGTTTAAGAACACTGAAATTTTTACTGAACTGACAGGAAAATTGTCACAGTTCTGGGTGTTAAAAGTTTTAAGTGTTTCAGTAGACAGAATTTGCAGGCAAAATAGAGTGGCCTGCTTACAGCCTGGGTTAAGTTTGTGAAGTATCACTATTATTCTGTTACTGTTCTTGAAAGGAAGCTCAAAAATTTTTATATCAGGACCTGGGTGTTTGAGACCTGGGTGTTTGAAGCATTGTTAGCCTAATTATATAATTAGTTAAAATTAAAAATGTTATTAAAATTAAAAACATTTTATAGTTGACTCAAATGACTGTTACTTATAATAGCAACAGCTTATAATTAATTTTTAAAAAGAAATTCAAAAACTATTGCCTATTACTTGAGGTACAAATTTTCTTTAACTGTCTGATAAAAGCTTCTTGAGTTTTTTTTTCAAAAAAAATTTTTTTTTTGTAAGTCATCAAACATGAAGATTTTTTTGTATTGGATGACAAAAATAAAATATTTGTCTTTGTTACTTACACAAAATGTCAGAACAATATACTGTTGTTAGTGTTGTTATATAATTTTATGTTGGTTTATTTACGTTTTGTTATTGAAATAGGAAGTTTAGATCTGTCGTACATATATGTATGTATGTTTTAATTATGTAGATATACATGTAGTGATTATTTTCTCTCTAGCACTAGTTTCATTTTTGAATGTCTGGGTTTCTTGTGTGAATGAATCTTACATTGGCAAAGGAATCATCAATCGTCAAATCAGTATGTAGATTATACTGTAGCCTTATTTGGCCTTTCAAAAGTAATGAAAAATGACTGTATGAATTTAAAAGTAATTGAAGGTACATGGTAAAAACTTTTGGCGACTGATGTCATCATAAATATGACATTAAAGCAGAATATTGCTGTACCATTTTAACAGTGTTCAATTAAAGATTTATTACCACTCAGTTTTTTGGGACCAAATAAAGCCTTTATCATTTTATTGATACTTATTTTACAAACTACATACTACACACATTTATGATTCACTTTAGCTTATCAAATCAAATTGGAAAAAAGTAATTGTTTAATTTTTTTTTAAAAATCAGATATGTCCTATCTATAGCCATTTAGCCGTAAAAGTATAAATACTTTTAAATATCCCAGGTTTAGGTATAATATTTTGCTATGTTTTTTTTAAGATACCCGAGGAATCTTTTTGGAACAGCATATGACAAAATAAGCTTAAAAACGTTGTCAAGAGTTGTCAAACGTTATTTAGACTTTCAATTTTCTGTACCATGGCATAAAAACTGTTTTAATTCTTAAGCAGAGTATGCAAGTGTGTGTGTATGTGTGTGTGTGTGTGTGTGTGTGCATAATAAAGGGGTTTTATACAGCATTTGCTTTGAGTATGACCAAGTGCCTTTAAGTAAATCCAAAAACATTTTATGTATTGCCATGCTCTAATCAATCATTACTTTTGGGAGTGCAGGCTCTTTCCCCTTTCTCCTAAATTGATGCCCAGGAAATAAATTTTGCTTCATAATTTCCTGTAAAATATCAAGAAAAATTGTTGAAGAAAAGAATTTTTATGTGCGGTTTAAATTTAAAAAAATCATTGTATAAACTTTGAGTTGAAAATTGATAAAATTTTATCTTGTTCTTCCAGATTTTGTGTTAATTAGTGTTACTACCTCAAAGATATGTAATATTTGATTTGTAATATATCTTTTTGTCTCACTTTAAAAGCATAAGGCTTGTCAGTCATCACTGTGAACATTGCATAGAGGTCTTGTTTAAGTTTTTTTAATACTGAACTTTCGATCTCTTGTTGATATAAAAAAAGAATTTGTTGATAATGCAAATCTTTCTCCTGAATAGCTAATTATGATTCTATACATATAGATTTTGGTAAGAACTAGTCCATCGGTCTTATATCAAAATCTAGATACTGGTAAATATGTAAGGTTCTCTTTTCTTTTAAATACATTAAAGTTTTATTGTATTTCTTTCTCTAAAACTTTCGAAAAACAGGCACTTGTATTTTTATGATGTTGAAGAAATCTATTTTGAAGTTTTTTAACAGCTTAGAGTTTTTCAGAACTTGCAAATAAAATGCAAAAATATGTTCTTTTTCTTTCTTTTTTTTTAATTTTAAATTGAACTAGTGGAAAATGTAACCTAAACTTGACAAGCTATCCACCTTGCTGGTGTGCGTGTCTAACATAAACATTTTTTTGTAACTAGATATTTTCTCTGTAGCTTACATTTAAAAATTAATCACATTTATAAAATTTTACACATTTTGTAAAACTTTCATTATCGATCATTATTATTATTATTATTATCATTATTACTATTTTAATTATTATTATTATTTTTTTTTTTTGTAAATTATAATAGATGTTGAAATTATTTACATAGTAATTTAAGATCCTGTTTTCTTGTCCGTTTTTCAATATAGTGTGTACAAAAGTTGCTTTGTTAAATTGTTTAAAACATTTTATGAAAATTTGTCATGCCTAAATTTTAATACTGAACTTTTGTTCAAAAGTATACATTTTTTTTATGTACAATGTTTGTTTGTTGATTTTTTTCATTCACATACAAAACTTGCAATGAACCTTTCTTAAATCATCCAAAATATCATTAAAGGGTCTTTATGATGGGAAATAGAAATTTCTTTCAAATATGTTGTATTTAAAACATACTTATGTGGTACAGTTGGTCCTCGTTATTTTGACCTGTAAAGTTGTTTTTAATCAAACTTTGTATTTCAAGCATGGAGATGAGTATGGGTTAGGATGGGTTCATTTGATTAATATTGGTCATTTTTCAAACAAAAGCCAATTCTTGATATGCATTTCCCGTTTAAAAGAATTGTAGACTAAAATTATTTTTAGTTATGTCAAAATTTTAAGACAAAAAAATAAATAATAATATTTAAATTAGTAAATGAAAGAAAGCGTCAGAATCATACATGTATTTTAAATTAGATTTTTAAATTTAACAAAGTGTGAATGAGGGACTATAAGTCCATTGTTTGTGTATGGTGATGCTGTATGTTGTTAATTTGGTGCAGTTTTGTTGAGTTATAAAAAAGTGAGAATATGTTTTGTATATCATTCTGTAAGTAAAAAAAAAAATACTATTTTACAAGGCAGCGTAAAATTATGTTGATGTTATATATAAATAAGAATAATGGTTGTATAAATATAAGGAAATCTAATATTAAAAATAATGTACATAATTTATATATATATATTGTAATATCGTGCTGATGTTAAAAGTTGATACATAATTTAAATTTTATTCTAGTCGAAAGAAAAATAACTTTAAAAAACTTTAAAAATTGAACAAGGTTTATGTTTTGTATGGTTTTAATTGTGTCTTTATTAGAACTAATTTTTTTAAAATATAATTAGCTGTATTATTAAATAAATTTTGTGTGATAAAACAATTTTTTGTAACTTTGTATGTGTGTATAAATATATCAACTCATTTCTTTAACATCACATCATTTGTAATTTTTTTTAAGTTGAAACAAATATACATTTAAACAAAATGGCAACATGGGGACATTGAAATCATTCTACCAAGATCACCGTACCTAAAATTTGTATAGAGAAAACAAACATTAAGTGAAATATCTTCTGGTGCATTTTCCACAATATTTCTCAGAAGCTCAGTGACATTAGGGACCAAATAACAAGTTTGGTTTAAAGCATGGTTTCATGATTATAGCCTTTCTGACTACCTGGGTTCGAGTCTCCCTCTGGCAGATTGTGAAAGAGTTTGTAAGTCAGCTAATTAAAATTATGTGGCTTTCTATGAAAACTTTTCTTCAATCATTCTAGAAATAACCACTGTTATATTAGTATCAGAATGGAACCCACCAGTGTACCACGTTATCAGTACCCTCTTAACATTTGTGCAGAATGAAATAGATAATGTTTATGTCAAATATTCTCAAAAAAAAAAAAAAAAAAAAAAAAAAAAAAAAAAAAAAAAAAAAAAAAAAATGCCAAACATTATATTACAGGAAAACATAACTTTATGCCATTCCATTGTCAATGGAAATAATTGCCCTGCACAAACGCTATGAGGTACCAAGTGATGCTCTTGGGAATTCCATTATGACACTGGTGTAAACCAATATTCCACTCTACCTATGGAAAGACACAAGGTATAGTTCCTAGAGAAAAAACATTGGGTTTGAAGTAAAAAATACAAACCAAGAAATGAGAAATTGAGTGTTCTACACTCAAGCTCAAAGAAAATTGAGCTAATGAATAATAATAACTCTAAATTTGTATGTAAAATAACTGATAAATCATAGGACTTGATAATGAGGTTTTACTGTATGCAGATTAAAAAAGTAAAATGGCTCACCAAGAAAGTGACCATATATTCTTGTTTGATTTAACGGATATTCTTGGGTAAAATCACTAGTTTGTAATTGGATAAAGACAGTTTATTGGCTACTGTATGTTAATGCTCAATGAAAAGAATCCATTGCCACCACATGTTGTTGGAGCTAAAGGAATCTTCACTGGGGTGTACACAACTAGCTTACACTCATTCCAGAATGAGTGTAAGCTTGTTGTGAACTCGAAATATTTGACAAGAGTTTAAGATTTTTATGGCTCATACAATAGTGGGTGATTGATTCCTCTTTCTTATAAGATATATAGTACAGATTTTCCCCATTTTTGATCATTTAGTAAATTTGTAACCATGCAAATAACCCCAAATTTTTCATCACAAAATAAAAATGCAACATAAACATATAGTTAAGCAACTTCTTGCAGCATGATAAGCTTCTCTTTATGCATTAGTAATACATAAATCTTGCATTGGAAAACAAGATATTTACTGTCTTAGAAAAATAAAATATCTGTTTCCTGTTGAAGATATCTTAAGTGTTTGCTACAGATAATAGAAATGAGAATGTTGGACATGTTGATTAGAAAAACCAGTTTGTATTTGTATTTACCAATGTTGAAAATGCTTGTCAGAATTGGTTGCATTTTGCCATCTACAGATAAATTTATTTCAGATTTATGTTTTGCTGTGTTTAAGAAAATTTTCCTCCATTTTTATTTGAATAGTTCAATTGCTTAAGAAAAAGTTTATTTATGTGAAGCTGAGATTTTATATGACCAGCTTAAATAAAGTTTTCCATACATCTAAAGATGAAATCTATTTGAATTGAATAGTTACTCAAATAAACAAATAAACATCAATTTTTCTTTGTGCCAATGACCGGAAGCTGTTTGTATTTATATATCCGTGTGTAAAATTTGGATAGTTGAATAGAGTAGTTGTACATTGTTATCTCCCTTGACGACTCTCTACTAAGAACCCTATACCATCTGTCTTAAAATGACGTCATTTGATATACAGTAACTAGTCATTGGCCATAAAGTAATTTATGTATATAAAGAAAAATGCAATTTATTTTGAAGTAAAAATAACATTTGTTTACAAATAATATTTCATTCCTTCGTTGTAATGTCTTAATAAGAAATTGCTGTAAAAATAAAATAAAGGAAACTATGAAAACAACACCAGCAACATAATAGTAAAATCAAATTCTGTTTGGTGTAAAATTATCTCCGACAATTCTAACAGTTTTACTCATTAATATGTATATATGTCTGTTGTTTCCTTTATTTATTTCAGACTCAAAACTACCAATATATAAACTGCAGCTCTTAAAGATTTAGATTGTTTTTTTTTTTTTTTTTTTTTTTTTTTTTTTTTTTTTTTTTTTTTTTTGTAAATTTTTTTACGCTTCCCCGGGGTGTAATCCGATGTCTACACTTGTTAAATATATGAAATCTGTTATTTGGTAACCTCAGTTTGTTTTTTATTTGTTTGCCTATATATACACATATCATTTAACTTTTTTTCACATGACAAATTTCACTTCGTGGCTTTTCATCATAACAGAAATATAATCGGTGTTCTGTAGTTGTATTCATGTGATTTGATCATTATTTAAATTAGATAATTTGTCTTGTGCTCTTAAGTTGTCCAATGGTGAGAAAGTTTATATAGTTTAGTGATCTGTCAGTTGTCCAATAATGAAACGATTTATGTAGTATTGTATCATGTCCAATTGTGAGAGAGTTTATATTGTACAGCAATCTTTTAATTGTCCAATAATAAGAGAGGTTACATGTATCTAGTAATGTACCACATGAACTGAAGTCCAGAAGTGAGACCGTTTATGTAGTTATAGTTGTTTTAGTTATTTGTTGTTTCATAAGGTTAAAAATGAACAACTTATTATTGTAGATTATCATGTGATGACAATGTGTCCAGTAATGAAAGTTTTATGTAGTTCCTAGATTCAATCATGTGATACAACACACATTCATATATGAAAGAGAGAAAATACATTTCATTAATGTAAAAATGTCATAGCAATCATAACATAATTCATTCTTGACATTCAGATAATAAAAACGTAATAAATTTTCTCAATGAATGTACTTTTTGTCGTTCTTATATTATCTCATTCAAAAGTTGCTACATTCGCACATTTCATATCTGTTTTGTCTTCAAAATTTCACATGTGGATGCACTTTTGCCGTTTATTATTTCTCTGCCATAAAAGCCAGTAAACCACACACACACACACACACACTTACTCTTAGTTTACTAGGTAAAGTGTCTTAACATATTGCAATATAGTGTACTGTTAGAACCGTTGGAAGGTAGTCCTGAACTTATTTTTAGCTCACCTGAGCACTTTCACCTGAGCACAAAGTGTTTGTGACCTATTGTGATGGGCCATTGTCCGTCAGAATGATCCTCTTGATAAAAGCTAGCTCAAGTTCATATATGGGCCATGTTGGGTCAATAAGTAGGTCACTAGGTCAAATAATAGAAAAACCTTGTTAACACTCCTGAGGCCCCAGTTTAAGTGCAATCTTCATCAAACGTTGTCAGATTGATCCTCTTGACAAAAACTAGCTCAGTTTTGATATGGGCCATGTTGGATCAATAAGTAGGTCACTAGGTGAAATTCCAGAAAAACCTTGTTAACACTCCTGAGACCTTAATTTTAGTCCAATATTCATCACACTTGCTCAGAATGATTCTCTTTACAAAAGCTAGCGCAAGTTCGTATATGAGCTACGTTGGGTCAATAAGTAGGTCACTAGGTCAAATAATAGAAAAAGTTGTTAACACTCCTGAGGCCCCTATTTAAGTGCAATCTTCATCAAACATTGTCAGATTGATACTTTTGACAAAAACTAGCTCAGTTTCGTATTTTGGCCATGTTGGGTCAATAAGTAGGTCACTAGGTCAAATATTATATAGAAACATTGTAAACACATCTGATGGCTCAATTTTAGACCAATCTTCAGCAAACTTAGTCAGAATGATCCTCTTGACAAAAGCTAGCTGAAGTTTTTTCTGGTTATGTTATGTCAATAAGTAGGTCACTGGGTCAAAGAATAGAAAACCTTGTTAACATTCCCAAGGCCCGAATATAAGTGCAATCTTCATCTTACTTAGTCAGAATGATCCTCTTGACAAAAACTAGCTCAAATTCGTATATGGGCCATGTTGGGTCAATAAGTAGGTCTCTAGGTGAAATTCCAGAAAAAACTTGTTTACACTCTTGAGGCCCCCATTTTAGTTCATTCTTCATGAAACTTGCTCAAATGATCCTCTTGACAAAAGCTAGCTCAAGTTCTGATATTGGCCATGTTGGGTCAATAAGTAGGTCACTAGGTCAAATAATAAAAAACCTTGTTAACACTCTTGAGGCACCATGTTTAGTCCAATCTTTATTTAACTTAGTCAGAATGAATCTCTTGACAAAAGCTAGCTGAAGTTTTTTTTCTGGTTATGTTGTGTCAATAAGTAGGTCACTAGGTCAAATTATTTAAAAACCCTGTTAACACAATTGAGGACTCAATTTTAGACCAATCTTCATCAAACTTGCCGAGATTTATCCTCCCGACAAAAGCTAGCTCAAGTTCAATATGGGTCATGCTGGATCAATAAGCAGGTCACTAGTTCGAAAAAAAGTTAAAATCTTTTTTAAAAATAGAAGCACCAGTTTGCCAAAATTAAGCTGAGTGTACATCATTTTCAGTTGAGCAACCAGGGCCTTCATGGCCCTCTTGTTACCTAATTTTTATGTTTTTTATTGTTCTAGTGTAACGAATCAAGTAGGTCAGTATATGATCTTATTTACCTAATCAATTTAAAAGCAATAAAAACATATTTATGTCCCAAAAATTTGGCAAATTACTAGTGCATGTATTTCATTATTAATTAATTCATATGCAACGTAATATATTCATTATACCCGGTGATTAAGTGGTCCAAAGTGTACATTCACATATCACAGTGCCCTACTGCCTATGTTTTTAAACTCTATCGGACAGATAAGATCCTATTGTGAGAGGTTGCCAGTTGCTTGTAGAATTCTTTGGTTTTTCCTGTTACTTCTGATCGGGTAGCCCGCGTTTAATCAGTCTACAGCACCCGAGGAATTGATTCCAAACTGCAGCTTTTACAGCGAGAACCTGGTTTTCGGAGAATATGTATTAAACTGTCAAAAATCGTCTACGTGACTGCCGCATTAATCCATTAAGTCAAACTATCTGCCCAATGCTCCAACAGCGTCATTGTGATGGAAGTTTTGCTTTGTGCAGAAAATATTTACGCTTTATTAAACGTGATTGGGGCGCATTTTTCCACTGATGAATCTAGTTTTCATTTGGACAGCAGTGATGGCCGATCAAGAGTGTATTGTCGTGTCGGTGAACGTTATTAAAACCATTGTGTCGTATAACGTCGTCCATTCGATGGAAGAAGTATAATGATCCAGGCGGTATGTCGGTGAATGGTGTAACTGCTTTAGCGGTCATTAATAGGATGCATGTTACCGAGATGAAATATTACACATTCATTTTGTTCCGTTTGTTCAACAACATAATGTTACTCTGCAACAAACATTGCTAGACTCTATGTCGCACGAATTGTAACTGATTAAGACGACAGAAATTGCAACGCTTGCCAACAATGACACCCGATATGTTGCCAATAGAGCATGCTTAGGATAAAATGGAACGCCGTCTACGTCAGTTGCAAAATCAATTGGTTCAACTTTCCCATGCCTTAATGGACATCTGAAATAGAATTCCATTCCATTTTCCCAGCACTTGCGATAAAATATGTGTTCTGCAAAAGATTTTGCGTGAATATCATTTTGAATTTCGAAATAATTACATGTATGTTGAGAGACGCCTTGAGTTTAAAGACTAATGCCTTAACCATTCGGCCACCACGACCCTCAAGCATTAAAGATATGTTAGTTTACATCCACTTTTAAAACAACAATATTTGCACCCGATAAAATTCAGGTTGTTTCAAAATCATGTATTCACTTAAACACTTTTCTTCGATTCCAATTTAAAAGAAAGTAATTTTTTGTAGCTCAGTTGGCCATATGCAAAGGCATGACAAAGTGTGCGATACATCCGAGCGGAGGTCGTCGGTTAAAACCACGGACGGTCATATATGGAAATTAAAATTTCAATCTTCATAACCAGGCGTTTAGCATCACGAGGAAAGAATTTCGTCATGTTCACACGGTATCAGAATATTTTGTGACTTTGGGAATGGTATAATATATACGGCAAATTCCGTGAGCTAGCAACTCAACAAAACGTCTCCCTGAGTGTGCTCTTGTACAAAGTACATTATGCACACTCGCACATCTCACTTATAACCGAATTTGTCCTTGGGAATTTATAAATTAACGAATGGAAATTGTAAATGTGATATGACTGTCCAAAACATCATACTGTCGCCATTACCGTAAACAGAAACAAAGATAAAAAAGCACAGATGTAGTTATATACAAACTTTAATTTAATAAAAAAAGAAAGTAGAAGTATTACCGTTTAATGTTTAATGTTTTATTACCTGTGTAATGGTTTTATCGATAAATGTTTCGTTGACCAAAGTTCATGGAAATGAGCAGTTATTTTAAATCACTTTAATAACAATCTTCTGTTCTAGAAAAATGACCCAATTAAATGATAATCATTGTTAAAACTGTCCGACATGGCTGTATAGAATTTTAATGCAAATCAAGAACCTGTGTCAAATGTTCTATACAGACTCTTCTGCCGTCTTAATTTTACTGAAGACGATTGATTTAAAAATTTTGAGCAATACCTACATGTTTTTCATTTTGATAAAAATAGATATACATATTGAATTGTTTTTAAAAATGAGTATTTATCTTTATACCATGACCATTGTTTTATAAGTGGCACATTAAAATTAATATAAATAGTTTAAAGTTAAAAAAGTTCAAAATTACAGCAAAATAACATGGCTTTGAGAAAGCTTAGAGTGGTAATAAGAAAGATTTACTGACTGGAACTAGGCAAAAAGGTTGGCATTTTTGTGAATACCTGAGAACACTTTTGCTCACCGTATTGTACAATTCTGCAGTTATCGGTTTAACCAAATGTTACATATCAAATACCATTTTCAAGTGATTTTCTTTAATGTTAAAACCCCGGGATAGTGGTCTAAAAAGAATTTGGTGCATCGATTTTACCTCCATGAAAAAGTATGTTAAAGCTAACAATTTTCTATATTTCATTGTAATTACTTTTCCAATTAAAGCAAGTGAACTTTTGATCTAATTACATAGTATCCAGGTGAATTCTATAACACTTACAGACAACGAGTTATAAATATTAATTAGCTAATTAATACAATAGTGTAGTAACAATCCTGTCTATCCGATATCCGAGTCGGAGGGTTGTTTAGGAAGCGGTCAGTATTACCTGTCTGTACGTGGATGTGTATTCCTTACAACAGTCTTTTAATCGAAATTAAACATGTCTTTTGTCAAAATTATAAAATTGTTGACAAAAGTATGCTATTTGACTAAAAAACAAGTACATATTTGGCAAATACAAGTTAATTATTATTTAAAAGTAACAAGTACCTTTCATATAAATGTTAACGAATTCTGATTAAAAACAGTTGACAAGTACAGTTTTGAAAATTTTGGCCAATGACTGTTACATAAATGTTGTCAAGAAAAGTGTAATGACAAAGTAAGTATGTATTTGGCTATTCGCTTCATTGTGATTACTCTTGGTAAATTTAAATTTCTATAAACATAGATAAACGTTAATGACATTTAAAGTTTATAGTTAAACCACAATTGTCAAAACATTCC
The DNA here is from genome assembly GCA_029721355.1 of Tegillarca granosa. Classification (NCBI taxonomy): domain Eukaryota; kingdom Metazoa; phylum Mollusca; class Bivalvia; order Arcoida; family Arcidae; genus Tegillarca; species Tegillarca granosa. Next base: position 87,819 of record JARBDR010000148.1, read on the forward strand.
TTAAGGCGAACAAATCTTAGAAAACTTAACCATAAGTTGTTCCAAGCGTAAAAAGCCTTGAGTTTGAAACAATTGTATTTCTTATTGCATATTGTAGCACAAAATATGAAAATACGATTTTTTTCATCAAGTAACATGTTTAGTAACAGTACAACTCAGAGACACTAATTAAGACAAACAGTAGACAATTAATTAATTCAGAAAACTGCCTTAATATATTGTCATGTTAAAGATGATACTCAAGTAGTATCCTTGTAATCTTAGTTTGAATACTTAACCTTGACTCTGGCTCTATCCTGGCCCTGCCAAAAGTTTCTTGATATGTTTTCCTCAGTTTATATTGCTGAGTATATGGTATACAAGATAAGCAATATTGTTTAAACAGAATTAAAAAAATATATAATTGTAGTTTAGTAAAAGACTCTTGAAGCTGCAACAGCAGACATTAACAAAGCAATTTAAATGTTTGTTAATTTCTTAAGCACAATGTTGAGCATATTTCAAAAATATATACTAGATAAACTGTAATTAATTTTTCTTTCCTAACGGTCATAAATTCGCAGAGTATTTTTCACAGAATTTGTAAAGGTTTGAAATAATTTTTTTCTCACGAACTACACATCAGCTAAGAAAAAAATCATTGGTTCCTTGCAGAATAATTTCACTGGTAAACAAAACAACCCTCTAAGCGTCAGTTGTCCCTGCTTTCACATTTGACATGTATCATAAGCATTGCTATCAATGTACGGACCGGTTTGAAAGCTCCGAGATGTATCATAGGTATTTTCATTTTCGCTGTCGGGACCCAAGTGCGAATAAAGATTAAAGTGTTCATTTTCTTGTGATTTTCTCTGCTTTTTCTTATGTAAATGGTCATAATCACATTCTGGAGAGTCAACATAATCTCCTTCTTTGTCAAATTCTTCCGTTTGATTATTCGACAATGCGGTGTCAAACTTTTCCAGAATGAAATAGTTATCTGGCATATATTGTGATGTTTTATTTCCCTCATCTGTTTTCACATTGGAATATTCTGATTCAAGCATTAAGTAATCATGATTTACTTGAGGCTGTAAGTTATTATGTTGGAAATTATTTGTGACGATTCCTGCTTCCACATATTCATTAGTATTCGTTTTTGAAGTTTTGTCACAGGGCATAGAACAACGGTTATTGTCGTTTTCTAATATCAAACAGTTTTTATGTGTTTTGCCATACCCAATTCTTGGTCGATCTTTTTCAGACTCTTGTGTATTCGTATTGTTTATAACCTTGAGTTCATCATATTCATTTTCTATTTCCGATTTATTAATAGCTGAGTATGCAGAATCTTGGTTTTTCTTAAGTCTAGGTTTAGAAAACAACGCTTTATTATTATGTGAAAGAGGGGCAGCTATAGACTGATATTTCTCGTCAGTATCTGGTTCAATAGTTGCGTATTCCTGTTCCTTTATATGATCATAATCAAAACGATTAGCATTGCGTTCATTTATGTTGTTGGTAATGTTTAAAGAATCTGATTCATAGGCGACATTTCTGATCGCAAATATGTTCGATTGGTTTTGTTTAAGTTTTTTGTGTTTGATTCTACAAAATAAGTAAAGAAATATGCATATATTTATAAAAAGATGCTTATATACATAATTTTTATTTATAGAATATTATGTTCATTTAGTCATTTATTTTGAAATATCTATAATATATTCACAAAAAACATCTAGGTAACAACATACTTGCATATTGATCAAAATTAAAAGTATAAAAAAGTAAGATGGCTGCCCTAAAATCTTAATTACTAGAATTTAGATTTTATGACTCTCTTTAATAAACAAAGGTTGTCAGAAAACACTGTTGTAGCATTATTAGTTATGACCAAAATAGTATTGGCCGATATACTGAGAAAATGCTTAATTAATCCATATGTATTTGAATATTGTTCCTATGACAATAAAATGTTCGGCAAAAATATACTTTTTCAATAGATCTCTTATAATGCTGATCAACTATTAATACATACGTTACTAACTAAAAGATATGATTTTTTCAGTTACATGAGTTTAAATAACCATTCCTGCATATTTAAACTATTTATACTAACCTAAACGATGATAACTGGTAGTTGCGGCCAAGTAATCAAGATATAACTTGAAGGCATTCATTGTACAAAATATTTTTTATTTAAAGAATGTTTTTAAAATTACCTCCTACAATATATTAGGATAAAAACACCAGCGATCACAAACATAAATAAACATATGCCTACTATTAATCCAACCATTACTCCTAAAATAAAAAATTCAATTTCTAAACTTATTTCATTAACATTAAATACTAGTAGATGTTTTGAAAATTAATTTTCCTGATTATTTTGTGGGTGATTATTGGTTACAAAATAAGTAAGGCAAGTTGAGGCTTATCCAACCAATAGAAATCCTTTTTTAATTTTAATTTTTTTGGTGGATATGATATGCTTTCAAAAGGCAACACAAAAATTAGTTAATGTGATTAAGTCATTAAATCATAATAAGGTAATTATATTAAGATTTTATACATCTCAATAAGGTATTTTTAAGCTTAGACTAGATATTGTGTCTCTTACTAAAATACAATTGTTTTAAAGAATGTAACATTTTGTGGTTAAAGACGCTTTACGACTTACAAAGTAGTTCAACATTTCGTTCGATTCAGTTTGTAGAAAAAATATACGTGTATTTTTGAGGTTAAATTTCTCCTCTCAAATTACACGTTTTATGCTATAAATTGATTTACTTATTTGATGAAATGATTGAAAATCACTATTCAAATACGCAACAAAATAAATTTAAACGTGTAATTCAATTCAGTCTTTTTTCATTTTCAAAACATTTATAAACGATATGTACGTGCAATTGCCATTGTTTATGATTATTAATGTTCGAAGTAGAATCAAGATAATCAACATAAAATGATAGAAAAAACAGCAATTTGATAAAAAAGATAATTCAAATCATTACTCTAATTATAAATCATTTAGACTTTTATACAAGTTTCAAAATATTTTTAAATACCTTTGTCAGATGTTTGATGTGAATCTGTGCTTCCACCTGTTGGTGTATAATTGATTTTACTTGTTGTCAAATCCATTTTTGTGCTTGTTTTAGTTGTTGTGTCGTCTCGTTGTACTGAAGTCAATTCTACAAAAAGTGATTATATATATATATATATATATATATATATATATATATATATATATATATATATATATATATATAATGTTCATTGTTCATTGTCAATTTTAACACATGAAAGCAAACTAAATAACACACATCAGGAGGAGTCCTGTAAGCGCAACAGCCACGAATTCTTACAATTTGTGATAATTTTCACGTTGTAACACCCTGTTTTTCCGAAAATCGATGTTACAACGTAGCAGCATAATAATACATTAAATGTCACCTTTAAAAGACGATAAAATGCCTTGTAAAAACTGGAAAAGGTTTTAAAATGATATCTTTTTTGTCATTTTCTTGTTAATTTCAGTCAACATTTTAATGATACAACAATAGAATCCTTTGAGAAAAAAGGTACTATATTATGTCTTGTTACAACACATTTACCAACAACAACGTACGACTATCATACGTTTGTAGGACACATGTGTCAACTTACAGGTTGACATTTCCCATTACAAAAGAAAACTGAATGAACAGTGTTTTAAAATAGTGGAACCAACTAATGAAAGAGATTTAATGTTTTTTGCCAACTATGGGCTGGGTGTGAGACGAGGGGATTGTGTTTGTTAATGATGACACCGGTAGAAGCTGAAACGGCCGATCAGAGACATGTGGAGGTAAAACAAGCGGTAGGGGATGTATTTGACTGGACGTTACCCGAGGGTATCACTGATATGTTTATTCTGTGAACGGAACAGTCCTACTATAGCTGTAAACTGTGGCCTTATTTCTGTGGCCTGACATAAGCATGATGTGACGTAACTGAAATTCAGCATCACTCAACATACAGTTTTTATTCTATAAAGTAATTTATTTTATTTTTTTTTTTAGAAATTCAATATTCAATCACGCAACAAAATAATGTAAACGTATATTTTAAATCATTGCAGTATTTTCTCTTTCCAAACCTTCATAAACGCTATGTTGATGCATTTGCTTATGGTTTTTATTATTAACTTTCAACTGTTTTCTTTTTGCACCAATCCACTTTTTCGACCACTAGCTAAACTGACGAGGAATGACTTTACGAAATGAGTATAATTATACATCAATTAAGGTATTTTTGTTAAATATTTGAATACGGGTTTCTTAATAGAATCAATAACAATCAACATGAAAAAAAGAAAAAAAAACCACTGTTCTTATTAAAATACATTTTGATTTTTATACGAGTTTCAAAATATTTTGAAATACCTTTTTCAGATGTGAGATGTGAATCTGTGCTTCTGCTTGTTGGTATATCATTTATTTTTCTTGTTGTCAGATCAATGTCTGTGCTTGTGTCAGTTGTTGTATTGTCTCCTTGATCTGTAGTCACTTCTAAATCAACATTAATTGATAATATTTATATACTTTATAAAATTTGTGAATATATATATAACACAGCATAACACAGAAAATAAAAACATACCGTTTGTTGTTACACATAACCCAAACAACAACAATATTTCCCATATAGCCAGGTAAAATGTACCCATAATTATTTGATTGATTACGATACGTTTGATCATTTTAAGTATCTTGCTACTAAAATTACTTCGAGTTCACGACGGGTACTATTCCTTTCCAACAGGCAATAATATTTTTTTTCAATATTGCCCGGCTATGGATTTTACCGAACTCTATCTCGTCCATTTCCGATATTAGTCTCGACTCAACCAAACGACAGAATGTAAACAATCATGGCGTTTGCAAACGTAACAAGAGAAAAGTTACAAAAGTTAAAAATTAAAGCATTAAATCTGATTTTTTTAATTGGGATCATTAGGAAATAAATTACACAGTGTACACAGCAACCAGCCACAAAGAACGTGCATTTTAGACCCAGGATGTGATTCTCGACTAATTATAGTCCTCAAATAACAACACATTATTATGTGTTTCACTGAAATACTATTCTCTTAAATCAGTAAAACGTTTTGAAATGTAACAAGGTATAACAATTCGTGGTCCATATTCTTATTTAGTGTGTTTTAATGATTACACTTTGCTTCATTAGTAAATACATGTTTGTAATAAAACCATTAATTGAAATATTGCAAATAAAAATACTGTTGCTCAAAATAAAATTATTGTTCTTGCGAAATTGTTGAAAATAAAACAATTTTCACTAGTTTATATGTTCATTGACATAATTGCATCATATATAAAATGTTTCAAAGAAATATTCCACCATTATCTGTTGCCATGCGAGTATATGCCCTTCTTTTAAATGTCGTCCTGTCGTGTCGATTTTTCGTTTGTCTGTCCTATCCTCAAATTGATATTTACCTGTCGTAGGTAAAGGTTTTGCAGATGTTGTATAGGCTGTGTCCCCGTTTGTACTTATTAAATTTAATTCACAAAGCCCAAGTTTTCTTACATCTGTAAAACAATGAATATTGTATAATTAAGAAATGTATAAAGATATACATCTTCTTGTGTAATTATCGAGTTATATCTAGCGGTTTATTTGAATAATTTAGTAGTTCATTAGGTGTGTGTATTTGTTCTTCTGTACTAAATTATGCAATTTACAAACTATTTGTCTCACAGTTAAAGACGCCCAAATAATATCTGTTCATGATAAAAAATAAAACATCTGAATTTGTTGACCGCTTGACCTTTGAGCTATCTTTTGTATTGATGTTAAGTGAAAATAATATAGAGATATATATCACTCAATAAACTGGCGATTTTTTAAATATCGTTTGGAAGTACATATGGTTACAGTTCGTGTGTTTTTACTTTTGATGCAAATTAGATTATAAATCAGACGTTTAGTAAATCAAAAGCAGAACAAAAATATTAAGACAATACTTCATTTCAAAGTTATTTGCATCGTATCAAATGAAAATCAAATCAAAATCAAACAGTAACTATATTGCATGTACAAACCTTTTTCACAGAAAAAACTGGAATTAAAGTTACAATCCATTGTGTCACTAAAGGTCATTGTTTGAACGTCGTTGTAAATACTTATCATGCCCGAGTAACAACTGATCATTGTTTTATCTGTAATTTAAAAAAAAACGAAATACAGAAAGATAGAAACCAGTGTAACATATATTTTTGTTTTTTTTAACTACATGTTGATATGAATTCGAAATGGATTTTACCCAAAATTCAATTATACCTGACAATTTTTTTGTTTATTAATATCCCGAAACAGCAAGGAAGTAATATTGCAGATAATGTCGAGGCTTTACCTATCTCAAACATTTAATAATTCATCCTTGTTAATCACATAAATCCGAAGAAATTTAACAGTAAAGTTCAGTATATATAGGTAAAATAATGAAGACAACAATAAGACAATAAGCAAAACAAGACATTAAACAAAACAAACATGAACTCGCCGAACAATTAATGGATGTGTATGATTTCAGACATGGCTACAAATATTGTACATTCACATTGATTTTAGAGGCATCTCGACAAAAAGTTAACAAAGGTATTGAATTCTCATCCTTGGACTTAAAAAATGTACTACATTGTACTAAAAATAGCGAAATGCTTCAAAACGTTTATCACTAAATACCATAAGGAATTATTGAAATAAGCAAATTTATAACATTGACCAAAATGTTAGTGTTTGATTGACTGAATACTTTGAGACACACACACACACACACACACACACACACACACACACACACACATCTATATAAATCTTAATACAGAATCACCTTTATTTAAGAAAGATGTCAATCCGACGCCTTTTACAAAATTGTATCCAGCTTCATAAGCAACATTACACCCTTGACCAATCCCATTTCCATTAAATCCACAAGCTTTATTGTCGTAAATGACTTCAACTAAGAACAGTTTACAAACTACATTTCTTTGTCGTACTTGGTTCTCAAAGGTATTTAGTAGCCGACATCGTTGTTGATGTTGAATATTTATTTCCGATGATGCTGCAATTTAAAAAAACAATTACACATATTTTATGTCACAACGAAATTATGTCATATCTCGTAACTGGATATAATAGATAAATATCCTAATTAACAATGTCAACGGAAACGGGAGTTTTGTGATCAATACACATTATTGCTAGTTATTCTACTTTTTCATATTTTCATTTTTTAGTTAAAATCTAAACACTACATTGTTCAGTAAGAAGTTTGTTATTTAACAAATGCTAATAATAACCTGTAACAAAAATACCTGTTAAATTCTGTTGTGCCAAATGAATTTGAAAAATCATTCCTAATTAGTGACACTAGGGGTCTGAAAGTTTGATTGATAAAAAATTATATTTCAATAATTAATTTGACGAATTGTTTCGTTTAAATTTTGAGTGCATCTGAGTCTATATAAGGAGTGAAAAAATTTAATATGTTCATATTCCTTTTTTATTATTGAAAATACAACTGTATTGATATTTTAAAGTATGAGCCTGAAGTATTGAGACTTTGCAATAACAATGTAAAATAAGATTAAGAAAATTGAATAAAGTAACTATAACACGTACAGCATATTACCAAAAACCGATCAGGTGTAAAACACTCGTTGTCTACGCCATCGGGTTTTAGAAATTGTTCAGGAAACTGTTCTGTACATATGTAATAATCACAGGGCATTCGAGACACCCAGTTAAAATGTACATTTAATTCTGATTCGTCTACTGAAAATCAATATAAATAAATAGAACAAATTCAATTTTCACTTGTATTATAACAAAAAATGTATGGAAATGCATAATGCGTTTAAAATATTACCAACGAATAAACGGTTTGTCTTCACATGATGAAAACGTAAGGCTTAATTGGTTGTTTTGTAAACTAAAGGAACTGTGAGTTTCCGAACCGTCGCGACACAAATTTTTATCGTCAAGACTTTTCATTCTACAATTATGCGGATTAATCTGTTTTCAAAACTGACATGACATCCATCTTTTGAATGTTTGAAAGGCTAGTTAACAAAAATACATACACGGAAATGTCTCGCTGTCACTCGTTAAATTTGCATTGCAGTTTCACAGACTTGCATTTTAACAACATTGAGACAAAGCTTTTGCACTCATAAATTTGCCATGTCTCGTATTAGGATGAAAGATTTTAAATGATGTTTTTTTTAGTTTAACAGATAAAATGACCAATTCAAAATATCAAATCTAGCAAATATGTTTTGAGTGGAGTGGAGTAATGGAGTTTTACGCCCCAGTCAAGATTTTTTCACTTATTTCGAGGTGGTCAGTTCTGGGATGGTGCAGGAAACCGGAGTGCCCGGAGAAAACCACCGACCTTCGGCAAGCGAACTGACAAACTTTCTCACACTAGGACCTGCCCCGAGTGGGATTCGAACCCAGGCGGTGAGAGGCACTGTGATCCATAAGCGCGCGCTTTAGACCACTCGGCATTCGAGGCCTCAAATATGTTTTGAGCTTTAAGAATATCATCCTTCACCTTTCAAAACATACATAAATATAGTAAAAATTCAAGGTAACGATTAGTTTAAAGTTTTGTTTTAAATGACAGGAAAAATACAGAAATGATAGTGGTATTTGACCAGGTGAAATGAAGTATAATAGACTTGAGGTTTGAACTATGAACTAGAAATTGAAATACTTGTCTTTCAATGTAAATATATTACACTATTGCTTGTTAAATTTTGATGTGCCATTTGTGCATTCCTCAACAGTGTCACTAGAGCCGAAACGTTTGGTATACAAAAACATAAGCCAAACAATGGAAAATAAATGATTCTAAAGTTCCAAGATTATATGAATCCAAATCCAGCTTAGGAATGATTTGCACGAGGGAACAAATATTTTAAATAAATATATAAAACTAAGATGTAACGAATTGAAGGTTGATAATCGTATTAGAAATAAATTATATTACCACTTTCATACACTTTCACTGACCCATTTAGGCGTGTTTTGGAATAATCTGAGAAACACAGACACTTGGTAGCCTGAAATTGCAAGAAAAGGATGATAATTGAAATTTAAAATGCAAAATTATTTTCTTCGCATAATTATTACACAACTGTTTGTAGGTGCATAAGATTTTGTCATTATAATCTTGCTCTGTCCTTATCATTGTTTAACTCTTTTAAAAACTTTACCAATATATATCATTTTAAATTTTGTCATGACAAAAAGACACATAACCGAAATAGAAAGCCGTCACTAAAGCTTATGTGGATACAGTATTCCAGATAAAAGCCTTAATCTATAAAACAATACCTGTAATGAAGGCTTTACCTTTTATTAATACACTTTACTTCGCCTGTGTTTTAGCAAATTGAGTTTTTTCATTAAAAGAAATCGTGATGTACTTTGACAATCGAATGACATTAACATGATATATCAGTTCTGCCTTTATAGTTAAACTGAAATGTTGCTTTGTCTAGGAACAGTTTACAATGTAAAATTTCTCTCGCGGTATTACCACGATGGCTCTATAGAACTCGGTCTCGAGAGCATGGGTTTGAACCCCGGTTAGTTCATGCAGACTTTAAACCTATCAGTACTACTTTCTCGTCTCGTCTTGCGTTCAGCATTTAAAGGACAGAATATCAACTGGTTTACCGGTGACAGTTTAATGTGACCTAGAAAGTGGTAGGCTTGCCCGCAGTGTACTGACTCGGTGCACTAGCACCTTGATAAAAAAAGAGCCGAGTGTGCTCTATTACAAGGCTGACCATAAACACATTCAAACAGCTTATTCATTCATGAATGAGTTCTAAGAAAAATCTTTGGGAATAGCTGAAAAGTAAAAGTTACAATTTTAAACAACCCTACAACAAAACAATCTGTTTATTTTTAAGTTTGAGGCACCCTTTAATATAGCAAAATACACAGCTTCCGTGCACGTGAACTGATATATAATTGGTCGATAGATGCTACATAATATGCAAATGTACTACAAATGTTGTATGTTGTTGAATTTTGCCTTTTTCTTTTTTAAGTAGATATATGAATTGGTTAGCGGGTTTAATTTAATCCAGAATTACTTTTAAATTGAAAGCCCGTTAAATACATGTACAACTAAGGGACAGATAAGTTGTTCAATTTGTCTGAGAGAACTTTGCGCAGGATTAAGTATATAAATATTTAAGCTGTTTACTATATTTAGGTATACATACATTAACAATAAAAAGCTTATATCCCGAGCAATGTATTTGGCATGTGAATATATCATCTTCAGGGATAACAAATTTTGTCCCATTGGGCTCTTGTGTGATGTATCCTACAAGATAAAGAAAAGCGCGTTGAAAAAATCTCTAGTTATGATTTTCTCTTTTTGGTCGATTATTTTTATTCCATTCTATATTGTTATTTCATATTATGATTCTGTCATATAGCACTTTTGAATTTTATAAAATAATACTTTAAAAAGTAACAATTCTATTCTTTAGTTTCCTTAATGGCCGAGTATGGGTTCCAATATAGTGTCAGATAAATTTAGATTCGCAGATTTAGCAAAATCAGTAAGTTACACAGTAAAAGCGCACGCCTTCTAGCTTGACATTTTGGTTCTTGTTTAAAACAAAACAATTTCAGCAAGAAAAATTGTTGTTTTATAATTTGATTTGAAGGAATTTCTCTCTAGTAATGATGTAGTAGCACATCTAAGTTGTTTGGTTAAATGTTATTTCACAACATATCAGCAATTTTTCAGCTATTTCCGACAAGAAAATTTTGATTCATCTCAATGATTAATTTTAATATGGTTTCATAGGGTGCGTGAGTTTACAAGTATGTCAGATCCGTATTATGCGTATTAGCCAACCTATAAAATACTAATATATTTGCCCTCAATTCCGCAGATATACATAACCAACCACTTGTTTCATTGTTCTAGTAATGAACAAACCGGTAAGAGCCTAAGACATGGAAAACCTATATTACCTGAAGGTCGAACATATAGTAGATAGCATTCTTGCTTTAGGTGACTAACGCCTTAATACCTCGGTAAATTCGGTCTTTAGAGTGACGGCTTTCTTAAAATGACAATTAACTAAAAGACCCATTTAATGTGTGTATTTTGTCAAATGTCTATTAATTAATCTAGATGGTATAACAACAAACTTGATTCTTTGATACTTATAATATTGTTTATAAAATTGAAATATTGAATATTCAAATTGAACATATACATTTTCTGTGCTATTTTTAAAACGGACATGCCATTAAAGACAAATTTAATCGTTATGTTTTACATCTGTACTAATAGTTATAATATTTTACTTATAGAACGCACTACTCCATGAGTAGGTATTTGATCCAGTGCATGTGATTGAGCTGATAATCATTTCAACGTTAACTAAAAATACATGAAATTGTCAAGAATTTGCTATTTTTAATTCAGAAAATTATGATTATACAGTCTAACTTGTGTTAGCGGCCACTTGTATAAAGCGGCCACTTGTCTATAACGGCCATATCTTATTCCCCCCGATGAATTTTGTTCTTTATTTCACCTCTATATAGCGGTCACTGTCTTATGCGGCCAGCGGCCACCATTTTTCCGACCCAAACCTTCAACAGAACTGTCTATAGCGGCCATTTGCAATGTTTACGAATCTTCGTCAGTTTCCGGAAATTTCCGGATTCAGTCGGCATTAACAAAAAATCCCATAATGCAATTCTGTTTATAAGTATCTAAACGGCCATATTGAGTAAAGCTTACATTGCGATAATACACTGACATTTTTTTTCACATACAATAATATTTGATTTTTTTTTTTATTTGGCCATTGTAAATGGCATGCATTGACTTTAGAACAGCGAGTAGAATTGTAAAATAAATCTGAAAAGGGGAAATTAAGTACTAGGAAACTTGCGGAAGTTATGGTGTTGGACGAACCCAAATCAATTTAATCAAAGCTGTGTTATCCGACTATGAAGTAAATGTATCCTAAGAAATAAACCGTGTGTGCCGTTCTACCGCTAACAGACATTTTTTTCGTTAGTTTGGAAATCGTACCAAGATGCGATATCAAGTCATTTTGGCACCAGTGTAAAATGTCATTTCGCCAATGATATATTTTTGGCACCGATTTAAATTCAAATCCACACCAACTACGATTGAATTCCGCTAATGGTTATTTTTAATAACGATATATAAACAGTATATTTGACAGTTACATATGACACAGATAATCACCGCTCTGATCACTAAACCATGTAATTCATTATGTATAGCAAGAGTGTGATGTGTGTCTGAAGTGACATAATTATGTTGGTACAGGTCAGGTGTAAGCGTTCTAAGAATAAAACTTAACTATGCAACACCCCTATACATAGCAAAAAAAAGAGAGAGAAAGAAAAAAGAGCAATTAACCATTTAGACATATTTATGTTACGAGGCCAGCGTGGTGCAAAGGATTTGTAAATTCCTGAAGATGTTGAATAAATTATTTAAAAAATTATTATTATTATTATTTATTTTTTTTGGTTAATCTCAAGTTACAGAAGAAACAATTTCATTAATTTGGGTACAGTTTCATTTGGGTACTAAAATGAATAATAAAGAACGATTCAGATAATAATTTTTGATGATCCTTGATATAACTTGTCTATAAAGGCCACCTGTCTATAAAGGCCACTTTGGCCGTATCCCTTGAGTGGCCTTTATAGACAGGTTTCACTGTAATTCACAACACTTTTTTTTGGAGGGGGGTGGGGGGGGGCGGTCTGATTTTTCACTAAATACGAGAGAACTTAACAGGAATAGGTCTTATTATCAGTCGCAGTTAGTATGAAATCTAGTCTGTCTTATGAAATTATCAAAGCACGCAAGTGCCGCGCAATGTATTAGATGCTCCCAGTCGCTTTTTTCCTAAGCCACAAAAAGAAAAAAACAAGTTTTTCTGACACCATCGAATAAGATAAAATAAAGAACATCTAAGATGTCAACGATATAATACATATTTGTAAGTGTTACCTGCGTGTTTAATCCATGAAGAAAATGTGGTGTGAGTTGGAATCCAGAATTTCTGACCATCTTGAAGGTTTGTATTCGAAATGTCTTCGGGCGTGATACAGGCTAAACTTGAGTTTTGATCTTTACAAAATTGGTTTGCATCGAACCACGACAATGGCATTTGAATAAATTGTGATCCACGGCAAGCTTTAATAAAAACAAATATTCAACATTCTTTAGATAATTATTTGACATTACATGTAAAAATTCAAATACTGGGGACCATAATTTTGAGTGCCGACTTATTTACGTGAAAAATTAACTCGAATAAATTCAGAGTTTTTGTTATCTTAGGTTAAACAGAGAATGAAGTACACTGGTACTAAATAAAAACAAACGGAGTAAATTATTTGACCATATTTATCCACCAACAAAGAGAACACTGGTATATTATTATTAAATTGATATATTGATAATATCACGAAAATGAATGTACTATATTTGAGATTAGAAATGATAGAGAAATTTTGTTTTGTCGCATTTAAATTATAGAAATTATGCAAACTTGTTTCTTTTGATTTGATCAATTTTTTTTAAAGACTATTAGGCATTATAAGTCAGTGTATTCTGGATGGATCCTAGCATCTTAAGCCGTATGTACGGTATTACATGCGTTTTTTGATTTCGTTCTGGACTATTAAAGGATGAATCATATTGCACTTTTTACGCTGGTGCTTTTCCTTCGAATAAAAATTCGAATATCAGTCTTTTTGTATTGTTTAAAATCCATAAAATACATGATGATATTATCTATTATTAACTGTCATTCTTTCAGCTTTTGTTATACAAATTGAATCTTTGTATCTTTACACAAGATAACGAAAGTAAATTCGAAGTATGAAGTTATACATTTCTTTATTTTTTAAGCTTAAAAAAATCCCTTCATCTTTTAAAAGTTATTTTTATTAGTAAGTGGTAAGATATAACAAAACAGTTGCTTTAGTGATAGATTAAGATAACAATTTAATAGTTAAAATTGACTATATTGGTAGGTTGTCGTGCTGTGCTATTCGCGACAAAAATAATATTATGAATATCTAAGGAATAATCTAAGAACAATTTCGAAATGTTCGATGTGTGTATTGTGGTCTGCCTTGAACTAGCGCGCACTCCGGGCGACGTTTAATCAAAGTGTTATCACACCGAGTCAGTACGCGGTACACAAGCATACCAACCCTTTCAGTCACATTAGCATGGGACTAAGTTAACTAGACGATATTCTATACTCCTAATGCCATGCCAGGCGAGAAAGCATAATCTCAAATTTTAAATCCCTATGTATGATCAGACTGGAGTGCAACACCCGTCCTTTAGCTCTGTGGCGAGCGCTCTACGACTGAGGCGGTACTAAAATTAATCAATATTCACATTCAGCTCTAGTATGTCAAATTTCATTAGATTTTTCTACATTCGTAATATAAAAATGAGATTTAAATAACAAACACATAAGTATTTAACTCCCTACCGCCTCAACAAAATATGAGAGTATAAAGCATGTCTTTTCCGTACGTCTGTGTTCGGACTGTAACCATTTGATACTCAATGGGGATTACATCCAACGTCAGACCGACATAAGAAAAACTTGTAAGTGTTATTACCTGAAACAAGACCAAATCTTGAAGGTCCAAATATCATAATGTACATAATTACAATGGTGGAGTACAAATGTCTTTAGAATCATTTAATTTCATTATTTCCGAATAGTATAATTTGTACCTTATTTTTGTTGATCAAATGACTGGGCATCCGAGGAAGTTATTACATTTAATTTGTCATATGATCATTATTTGTTTGTAAATATGCCATTTCACAAATGACTGGGCATCCGAGGAAGTTATTACATTTAATTTGTCATATGATCATTATTTGTTTGTAAATATACCATTTCACACACACACACACACACACACACACACACACACACCAGTTGATTTTTAATTTATTTTTTTTAATCGAACACAAAATATATCCTCTTTAATTCGAAATGTAAAATATCTATTGTTGCTCTTAAATTGCTTAAGTAAGCAGTTAAAGTTTGGCGGAAAGTTTGTTATGGATCAAAACACTGGTTGTAAATTTAATGGTGACTTCCTTGTCATTAATATCGAATGCCAGTTGAATCAGAATCAAATTTTTTTATACTTAATTTTTAAGCACCCCGTGAAATAGTTTAAAAAGGATTTTTTAATACCACACTAAATATCAGTTATAGTGCTTGTAAAAATCGCCTTTAAGAAGACTAAAATAACCTTAAAAAATCATTTACTCGCAGCAATACACACAAATATGGCGAAACAAACCAGGAAGTAATTCGTATCAAAAACTTACAAATTTGCACCGTTGTAGACACGACTAATATCAACTGTACACAAAACTTCATTGTTCACTTAACGTCTTTATGTTCTCCAGCATTAGATTGTCTCCAATAATTCGGTCTGTGATTTATATTGATACTCCTACATTTTCGCTTCAATTTATTATTTCATGTAAGTATGTTTAAAAAAACCCATTTACGTTTGAAATTTATATGCTTGGTGAGTTCCGCATGACTAGCATATAGAATGTGAACATTTAGTAAACACTAAAGAAATTGATTTTATCTGTGATATTACTTAACAAGACTAATGTTCGACCAAGTATTAAATGCAAAACAAAAACTAATATTAAAATAATAAAAATAAAACTAATAATAAAAATTAATAATTGAAACGTTAATTTAGATGTACCCCTTTACCCTCTTTCTCAATTTTTATGAAACCAATTTTATGTATCGTCAACAGGAAGTCACGATATAAAAACTAAACTTTAAATGAATTAATATTTAAATAAAAAGACGTAATGAGAATACTCTATAGATGTATATTTACTGCAGTGCAATTCAAGGAAATGTATCGAGCGGAAGCAATTTTAAGCATTCAAATAAAATGCTTAAACTTTTAATTTGTTTTATATTTAACTTCTATACTTACTTCGATTGATAATAAGATCTATTCCAGTTACGCCAACTCTGTCGTATTAAATTGATACTCGGACCCCTTCCATCGCTCATCAAGTTTCGTTACCTTTTAATAATATTTTTCTTAATAACAAATAGCTTCTTGAAAATTTTTGTCACATTAGTTCACGTAAAAATGATTGAAAGTTCGGGTACGTGCTCTTGATCAAATGTACTAGACGAAGCATGACTGCGGTCATGGAGTAGTGCGTTCTCGATGTGTATTAATTTCAAAAAAAAAAAAAAAAAAAAAAAAAAAAAAAAAAAAAAAAAAAAAAAAAAATTGGGCATTTAAACTAAAGGACCTTTATATGAAACGATTAATCTATCGTAATAAAATTGTTAATTACGCACAGTGTAGGTTAATTAAAGGTTAACACCATTTAAAAGTAGGAAACAAAATAAACAACGGTAATTAGTTTTAAAATATTTATCGGGATACAACCATGAAATAAGCAGTTTGAATTCGGAAACGAATGATTAAAGGCATTCGAAAGGCTTTAGTGTCGAAACAAGGTTGCATGATAACAACATTTATTTTAACAATGTCTTGCAAATTTTAAACAAATGCGTAAAATTTAGCGCATTAATTAAAACTACGTTAATCACGAGGCGCATTTTTGTTTGTTTTTTAAGTCTTAATTATAATGATAGAAATGTTTCGAAACGCTTTATTGATTCAGTAACAACGTTTATATGACTATTATAGAGAGTAAAAGTTACTTAGTAGACATATTTGCAGGAACACAAGCGAATCTGCATAATTTTTAAAGCAGGATAGAAGGGAACCTGCAGATAAGAGAAGAAAGTTCATGATCCTACTAATGAGCATAAATGAATCGCGCAAAGCGGACGTTAAAAACTCTTAATTTTAATTTTAGATGGTAACCTGCAATTGTCATTTAAAAAGATAATTAAATCTGTATCAAACACTCTTACAGTTTTCGGAAATTTCCTATTTAGTGAATTCAATATGTTTTATGAATTTTCCACTGAAATTTCAACCTTCTTAAAAGTTTTCCTTTTTGCAAACATTTATTACTGGTGTGAAGCTAGTCCGCAACTTATTTAAAAACCGTCAGCCCGCAATTTCTATTTTCTGTGCACAACATAAATTAGTTTGTGCTGTGCTAAAAAAAATTGCTGACTGACGGTTATTTAAAAATAATAAATTAGGAGCTAGAAATGCGATATCGCTTCCATTTAGCATATACGTAAATATTTATAAAACATTACTCAAAGGGGAAACTAGTTATTTTTGTTGATTGGTTCTTTGTTATTTATTCTTTATTAACGACTTTATCTTGACTGAGTAGATGAACAGCCACAACCAAATGACATAATCATGCCAGGTATAATAAGTGTTTTATCGATATCTGTTGCTGTACGTTCTGTTTTTGAAAGAGGAGTTGCAGCTTATATTTAAATACTTGAAGATTAATGACTACATTTTATGTGTTTATTTGTGTAAATTTGAAAATTTTTGACTAGCGACAAAGTACAGATGTTGAACATTTATTAACGTTTCAAAAAGAAGAATGAAAAATATTTTTCTTTGTGAATTGTCATATTATAAATTTTTGAATTTTCTGAATGAAATTTTCAAAAATTTATAAAATGACAGAATCTGTGATTATGTGTTGTGACTAATAAAAAATCGAATTTTAAAACTGAAGACATGTTCTAGAAACGACTAACACGCCTATTAATACAAAACAATAGATGTCATTGATAAAAACAAAACATAAGGCGTTACAAATTTAAAGTAATTTTTTTATTAAACAACGAAAAACAACACTTGACAAAACACTATTAATTCATTCAAACAATTTATTCATGAAACAACAAAACACAACACTTGATGGCAATCACAAAAGTTTGATAACATACTATACAATTCCCTGATTTTTTTAAGTAATTGAGCAAATTTCTAGTGATCTGGTTAAAGTACTATAGATAGTCTTTACCTTTCTTTGTGTACATGTACAATGAATGCATTCCGAAACAAACAAGAGGCCCATGGGCCTTAACGCTCACCTGAAGATATTGTCCAATGCAGTTTGCAAAGTGCAATAGACAATATATTAAGTACAGAAACTTTAAAAGTTTTCTCAAGTTAAGAACTCCCACAAAACTTTATCAGAAATATATCCACTCGCATTTCATTTATAAATAGCTTATATAATATGCATGAAGTAACTGTAGTGCAATGAATAATTTCCAAATCATAAATCAATTTCAGTATACTTGTGCAGCTATGTCCTTGACCTTTGAACATATATGACCTCAAAATATATATGATTGTCATGTCAATACCTACAATATTCTAAAATACATGCCTATACAAAAAGTTAATAGTTTTCAAGATATTTAGCAATTTAAGTCTTTTTTTGCAGCTGTGACCTTGACCTTTCAACATATGACCTTGAACCATATATCAAAATGATTGTCATGTCAATAACTACAATATTCTAATATACATGCCTATACAAAAAGTTGATAGTTTTCAAGATTATTGGCAATTTTAGTCTTCTTTTGCAGCTGTGACCTTGACCTTTCAACATATGACCTTGAACCATATATCAAAATGATCGTCATGTCAATACCTACAATATTCTAATATACATGCCTATACAAAAAGTTATTAGTTTTCAAAATAATTAGCAATTTAAGTCGTCTTTTGCAGCTGTGACCTTGACCTTTCAACATATGACCTTGTACCATATATCATAATGATCACTGTCTCAATAACTACAATATTCAAATATACATGCCTATACAAAAAATTAATAGTTTTCAAGATAATTAGCAATTTAAATTTTCTTTTGCAGCTGTGACCTTGACCTTTCAACATATGACCTTGAACTATATATCAAAATGATCATTGTCGCAAAACCTACAATATTCTTATATACATGCCTATACAAAAAGTTAGTAGTTTTCAAGATAATTAACAATTTAAGTCTTTTTTTGCAGCTGTAACCTTGACCTTTCAACATATGACCTTGAACCATATATCAAAATGATCGTCATGTCAATACCTACAATATTCTAATATACATGCCTATACAAAAGTTTAATAGTTTTCAAGATAATTAGCAATTTAAGTCTTCTTTTGCAGCTGTGACCTTGACCTTTCAACATATGACCTTGAACCATATATCAAAATGATCGTCATGTCAATACCTACAATATTCTAATATACATGCCTATACAAAACATTAATAGTTTTCAAGATAATTAGCAATTTAAGTCTTCTTTTGCAGCTGTGACCTTGACCTTTCAACATATGACCTTGAACCATATATCAAAATGATCGTCATGTCAATACCTACAATATTCTAATATACATGCCTATACAAAAGTTTAATAGTTTTCAAGATAATTAGCAATTTAAGTCTTCTTTTGCAGCTGTGACCTTGACCTTTCAACATATGACCTTGAACCATATATCAAAATGATCGTCATGTCAATACCTACAATATTCTAATATACATGCCTATACAAAATGTTAATAGTTTTCAAGATATTTAGCAATTTAAGTCTTTTTTTGCTGCTGTGACCTTGACCTTTCAACGTATGACCTTGAACTATATATCAAAATGATCGTCATGTCAATACCTACAATATTCTAATATACATGCCTATACAAAAAGTTTATAGTTTTCAAGATATAGTGACAAATATATAATTTTTATCCAATTCCCCACTCAGTGCCTCATAATTTCCCCATTTTGAGTCCCATGGCTACCATTTGTGCAAATCTGAAAATAGATGACCTAAGGATGTTATAAATGAAATAACTAAGGTATATCTCTTGTAGATTCAGAGGAGAAGATTTTTAAAGTTTTCCACTATTTCCCCCCTTATGGGGCCCCAAGGGGACATAACTCCTTCATTTGTGCAAATCTGAAAGAGCTTCATCCAGGCATGATGGTTACCAAGTTTCATTAAATTTGGCCCAGTGGTTTTGGAGGAGAAGATTAAAATGTAAAAAGTTTACGCACGACGGACGACGGACGACGGACGACGCACGACGCACGACGGACGAAGATGGATAGCAATAGCTCATCTGAGCTTTGAGCTCAGGTGAGCTAAAAATGTAAATACGGATTATATTTTATATGAAATTATCGATTCACAAACGTTAATTTTATTTTAAATCAATATCCAAACTATCATCAGCATTTAAATCTATCATTTTGCAATACGAGGATTAAAATGATGTGAAAATATTAAAATGTATCTGAGGGAGAAATATTTTACGCTCCAGTCAAGATTATTTAAACATATATTGAGACATAAAAATCCAGTAAATGAGGCGTTTTGATACGTAAGAACCACTTAAAAACGTTATTATACGTAAGAACCACTTAAGAGGCGTTGTGATACGTAAGAACCACTTACAAGGCGTAATGATACGTAAGAACCACTTAAGAGACGTTATGATACGTAAGAACCACTCAAGAGGCGTTGCGATACGTAAGAACCACTTTCGAGGCGTTATGATACGCATGGACCACTTAAGAGGCGTTGTGGTACATGAGAACCACTTAAGAGGCGTTGTTATTCGATGGGATAACTTAAAAGGCGTTGTGATACGTAAAAACCACTTAAGAGGCGTTGTGATACGTAAAGACTACTTAAGAGGCGTTGTGATACGCAAGAACCACTTAAGAGGCGTTGTGATACGTAAGAACCACTTAAAAGGCGTAATGATACGTAAGAACCACTTAAGAGGCGTTGTGATACGTAAGAACCACTTAAAAGACGTTGTGATACGTATAGATAGTCTTTACCTTTCTTTGTGTACATGAACAATGAATGCATTCCGAAACAAAAAATGTAAATACGGATTATATTTTATATGAAATTATCGATTCACAAACGTTAATTTTATTTTAAATCAATATCCAAACTATCATCAGCATTTAAATCTATTCATTTTGCAATACGAGGATTAAAATGATGTGAAAATATTAAAATGTATCTGAGGGAGAAATATTTTACGCTCCAGTCAAGATTATTTAAACATATATTGAGACATAAAAATTCTGTAAATGAGGCGTTTTGATACGTAAGAACCACTTAAGAGGCGTTGTGATACGTAAGAACCACTTAAAAACGTTATGATACGTAAGAACCACTTAAGAGGCGTAATGATACGTAAAGACCACGTAAGAGGCGTTGTAATAGGTAAGAACCACTTAAGAGGCGTAATGATACGTAAAGACCACTTAAGAAGCGTTGTGATACGTAAAAACCACTTAAGAGACGTTATGATACGTAAGAACCACTTAAGAGGCGTTGCGATACGTAAGAACCACTTTCGAGGCGTTATGATACGCATGGACCACTTAAGAGGCGTTGTGGTACATGAGAACCACTTAAGAGGCGTTGTTATACGATGGGATAACTTAAAAGGCGTTGTGATACGTAAAAACCACTTAAGAGGCGTTGTGATACGTTAAGACTACTTAAGAGGCGTTGTGATACGTAAGGACAACTTACAAGGCGTAATGATACGTAAGAACCACTTAAGAGGCGTTGTGATACGTAAGAACCACTTAAGAGACGTTATGATACGTAAGAACCACTTAAGAGGCGTTGCGATACGTAAGAACCACTTTCGAGGCGTTATGATACGCATGGACCACTTAAGAGGCGTTGTGGTACATGAGAACCACTTAAGAGGCGTTGTTATACGATGGGATAACTTAAAAGGCGTTGTGATACGTAAAAACCACTTAAGAAGCGTTGTGATACGTTAAGACTACTTAAGAGGCGTTGTGATACGCAAGAACCACTTAAGAGGCGTTGTGATACGTAAGAACCACTTAAGAGGCGTTGTGATACGTAAGAACCACTTAAGAGACGTTGTGATACGTAAGAACCACTTAAGAGGCGTTGTGATACGTAAGAACCACTTAAGAGGCGTTGTGATACGTAAGAACCACTTAAGAGGCGTTGTGATACGTAAGAACCACTTAAGAGACGTTATGATACGTAAGAACCACTTAAGAGGCGTTGCGATACGTAAGAACCACTTTCGAGGCGTTATGATACGCATGGACCACTTAAGAGGCGTTGTGGTACATGAGAACCACTTAAGAGGCGTTGTTATACGATGGGATAACTTAAAAGGCGTTGTGATACGTAAAAACCACTTAAGAGGCGTTGTGATACGTTAAGACTACTTAAGAGGCGTTGTGATACGCAAGAACCACTTAAGAGGCGTTGTGATACGTGAGGACCACTTAAGAGGCGTTGTGATACGTAAAGACCACTAAAACAGCCAATCTCCCCGGCTTTGTCCGAGTATTTGTGTTTAACATCTTGATACTAACTTCAAAGAGGTTTGAATAACAGGTGAAATGTAAAATACTATTTTAAATCTTTACATTTAATGCGTGCACTAAATGTGTTTTTATTCTGTGTTAATTCGTTACCCAATTATATCTATTTTTTATACATACAGAAAACACCCTATTGTCGGTTTAATTTTGGGCTGCTTGTTTTCTTTATATCTTTTCTTAAGAAATTAAGAGCACCTTCTGCGTTTATGCTGAAATAAATACTGCTTACATGTTATATATTGTCGCCCTTGTACATATTGTCGCCCGACAATATGTTCGTTCCTTGGCTACATACTGTCGTCCATCGGTACATATTGACGTTCCGTCGACAATATGTAGCCTACCCTCACTGTACATATTGTCGCCAATATAATACAATAAATATTGCTGGAGATGATGGTGATAAATTTTATTATCATCAAAAAGATAAATCGAACACAAAAAATACTCTTTTAGTTTCATTAAGAATTAGATATTGTGAGATATTTTAATTAGAATATATACTTATTATATAATCTCTCTCTCTCTCTCTCTCTCTCTCTCTCTCTCTCTCTCTCTCTCTCTCTCTCTCATATGCTTTAATTTCTGCATTTATTTTAAGATTTTATAAATAAGCTAATGCCTTGTTTAATAAAGTCTTAAAATGTCAATTTTTTATTTAATATCCACAGCGCAAAGGCTTGATTGGAATGCGAATTTGTGATATTTCAGAACAGAAAATTTGCCCGACTCATAATTTTTTACCTGCAGCGAATTGTTTCTTTTTATGCTTAGACCTACAGTCCCTAATCCACCCACCACTGCTTTGTTGGTAGAGTGCTTGCACCGTAAGAAGAAGGTCGCGGGTTCGAACCCCGACCGGGTCTGACACAAGACTTGAAAGTGGATAGTGGCTGTTCTTTCGCCATTCACTTTGCATTACGAAATGAAAGTCACGGTTTCTTCGGATGGGACCTTAAAATAATCGAGGTTCCGTGTTACGGAGTAGGCGTGACATGATAAAGAACTTGTTGTGTAATGCCATCAGCCAACGCACCGGGACAATTTTTGCACTATCGCCCATAGCTGGCGACGTCTCGATATAAGTGAAATATTCTTGACTGGGACATTAAACAATATTATTCAACTCAACTCCAATTCCACCTTCACTATAATGATAGCTATCCTGTTGTAACAAATTTAGAATTTTT
Organism: Tegillarca granosa; assembly: GCA_029721355.1. NCBI lineage: Eukaryota > Metazoa > Mollusca > Bivalvia > Arcoida > Arcidae > Tegillarca > Tegillarca granosa. The sequence continues at coordinate 111,495 of JARBDR010000148.1, forward strand.
AATCCTCTTGATCAGCATATAGCTAAAATGAAAACCGCCCTTCTTAAAGCAATTGTAAGACGTAAATGATTTTTCTTAATATCAATTTATGAAAACAATGTTCAAAATGATTGATTTTTAAATGTTTTTAGGAAATTTCATCTGAAAAATGAAAAAAAAATTATAATATTTTTTTTAGAGAATAGCATCAGTTTATAAATTCGTATTACAAGCATTACAATTAACTAAACAATGATTTTTTTGTTATTATAAAAATAAACTTTTTGGTCCACTTTTATGCTATTAAAGCGGGAAGTTCATAGTAATACTTTTACTTCACCTCCACAAGATGACAAAATTTACAAACAGATAAACAAGTCTACTTTTTAGGTATATATTGAAATAATGAATACGCTTAAAATGCTCCGTTGCCTTCGACTGGTATATGATATAAAATATTTCACCACTACTTTGCTACTTCTCTTCAATCTTCTTTTGGAGGGTCAACCAACTAAAACCAAATTTAAGTGACTGTGTTAAGATAAATTATAACCAATATACTATAATATTTTGCGAAAATGTTTAATGTGATGTCAATGGCATTTATTGAAACTAACAATTTCCAACAAAAACTTTCAAAAGTTTCCTGGATTTGAGTAAAGGTTATATGCTCATGTCTTGAATTTATTGATGAAAAATCTGATTTTTATATTCCTCCTATTATTAGACTACCTTTTCAATCATTTATGAGACTTTCGAGTCGTAATTATGTTAACGCCAAAGTAACGATTATTTCACTCTTTGGTTAAGTAAACCAAAGTACCAGGAGAAAACCACAGACCTCCGACAAGCGAGCTGACAAACTTTTTACCGACATAATCTAATAGAGTGAAATGTTAACACAGCTTTCGTTCAACATTGAATAAGTAAATGTTTATTATTCAACATCCAACTTCCTTTCAGTTATATTTGTATTAAATTCCAACGAAATGATTTTAAAATCAATTTCATACAACATGATTATCATAAAGTTTAAATTCTAGTTTTTTACCCAAGGTGATTTGTAGTGTAAAACAGAAATTGTGCCACTACCACTAAAATCAAAATATGATGTCTTATGTAATAAAACCTTTGGATTTTGTGCTACAAAAATAAATAAATATTGCCTTATCTGAAAAAAAATTAAATAATGTGCCACAAAAAAGTAAAAAAAAAAAAAAAACAAAAACCAAATAAACATCTTGTGGATATTGTGCCCCAAAAATTAAATAAATACTGTTTATATTTTTGATTTACTTGTAAATTGGGTATTAAATGCTAGATTTGGGTTCATGCAATTTTTGAAGTATTAGTTTTAACTGTATGGGTTATGCATCTCTCAAACTTTTCGACCCCTAGTGTCACTGACGAGGAAATACTTTCTAAAATTTGCACATATGACACATCAAAATTTAACAGGTATTTTTGTAAGATATATATAAGAAGTTTCGAGTTAGTGGAGTTAGTGATGTGTTATAAAGCGACAATCAATTACCTCTCTGACATTTACATATCAATACGTTCAGTAAATGTATATACATGTATATTCATATTAAAAGATTTGTTTAGATTTATAGCTCAAAAACAAAAGAGATTGTTCCAGTGTGAAACATTATAAAATATAAAATATTGTTATGCAAGTGTGTTGTACGTTCCATCATCTTTCACAGAATCTATAGTGTTATATTCAGTTTTATCTATGGTGTCATTTATAACGTTAGTAGTATCGTACAAGTTATCGTTCTTCTTGATGTTTTGTCCATGGTCATACAGGTGGTCTTCATTAGTTAAAGTAGATTTCTTCTCCAACTTTTCATTCAAATGATGATAATCTCCCTCGTCTTTATCCACATAGTCTCCGTCGTCATCGACATCGATTGCTACTTGGTCTTCAGTTTTGTTTTGTGGTTCTAGTATAAAATAACTATTTTCAAGATCATTAATAGCTCCATCCGAGGTTTTACACTTATTTTCGTTATTGACGTTATATTTTGCATTTTGGTTTATATCTGATTCCCGTATGTAGTCATACTCGGAGACACATTTATTACTGGGGACATAATTTGGAGTATCGTATAGGTTCGGCATAGTACTATTTGACAGTTCCGTGTTTGTAGAAATCCGGGTTGTTTTATCCATTGACCTAAAAACAACGTAAGGTAAAAATGAAATTTTGAAAGATGGCAACATCTATCATAGAAGTCTCGTTATCTAAGGTAATATCTTATTTGGAAAATATTATTGCTGGCGACCGAGCTTCTGGAACAGTAATCGTTGCATGTATTTGCATTTGTTCTAATTAAATTAATGAAAGACATTGTATGTTTTGCCGTTTGTTTTCTTTCAAATATTTACCAATTTGTTGATTTGAATAAGAACGAATGACTTAATTATTAACATTCTTTATTTTTCTATACATTGTATTAAATGCAATATATATGGTGTTGCCTGTGTTTACAAGTAGAAGGATGTGTATGTATAATTTTAAAGAATTTTTCGGATGTAAATAATCACAATTTTTGTTATTAATCTATTGTAAAACATTTTGATTTTATTGTGACGGCGAATTATATGACTTAAGTATTTTAAAGATTTTTTAAATTTAACCATGTTTATAAATAATACAAAAACATGCGATATTTTGTATTTTGACATTTCCAGTCGTAGCTTGGAAAAAATATCAGCTTGAATTGTTTTATGCTTCCTAATATAAATAAGACCGAGTAAAACAATTATCTCAAAGTGCGGGGGTGTTGACTCATTGTTAGTTTAAATGGTGATTTTTTTCATGCTCGGATGATTTTTGATCAAATTACATGGAATTTTCTTAACTCACCCAAAGTTTTAATTTCACAACAGTTTACTTTTCTGTAGTTATATCTAGTGACTATACACAGTCGGAATCTAAAAACGAACGGTTGTTTTTTTGTTTCCGGACAAAAACTATAGTGTTCGTAAAAATTGGGTCGTTTTACTAAGTTCTCTAAAATATACTTTTTTGTATCGTAGTACTTTTGATTTTTATGAACCGAGTTCCTGTTTGCGTTGGTTATGGTGAAATAAAAATCTTCAATTTCTTCTCTTTATATTCAGCTATGCTGCATTTGCTTTAGCAAAAAACTTACTAACCTAGAAATTACTTTTTCTAATAAAATGTCAGTCAACTATTTTTTAATCCAAGTGTTAAAATATTCACGGCCTTTATCAACTCATAAAGAGCTTTCGAAAGTGTGCTTTGTATATCTAAAGCTTATGTACAATTGGTTTATTTTACCCCCTCCCCCATTTGGCTTTCGACTTTACTGCCAAGCTCTAGATGCTTATTTGTGATTATACCTAGCGCCAATCCAAAGTAAAAATATATCATAAGACTTCTGATTTGTTTTTGTATGTCCATAAGCATTTAAACTATTCCCAAATGCGTCTTTTTCAGCAACAAATTTATATTCTGAAAAGTATGAAACAGCATATGCGTAAGATTTAAAATTGATACAAATGGTTTAAATAGTAAGTTGGTTGGTGAAATTGTGAAGTCTTTACTTGCGCTCAGATAGATATCTCTTACCTGTTGCGATTCTTGAATATTAAAATTACCGCTACCACTGCAATGATGGCTACCAACACTACCACTAAAACTACCACTACCATCACTATTGGTGAAATACCAGTAACTGGCGATTTAACAGGAACTGGCGAAATACTAGTTTCAGGAACTAGCGAAAATCTTGTATCAGGAACTGTCGAAATATCAGGAACTGTTGAAATATCAGTAACTGTTGAAATGTCAGGAACTGACGTTATCGATTCTGTAAAATTTAACAATATATATTCTTGTCATTTACCTTTGCTAAGGAATTCTATTTTCTTAAGAGCAACATAGTTTATTATTTCAAGTAACAACTGATACATTCTTTACGGAGACTCTTTAATAATCAGTTTAGAGAGATGAGAAGCATTCAGTTGACAAATTGCCAAAATGGAGTAGTTTTCTTTGTTTTTCCCCAAAGATCAGTATATTCTACAGTTCATAATTTTTAATTAAATTATAAATTAATCATAATAAATATGATTAAAGCTGATTATCTCTTATATACAAGAAAACATCTGTTCACGTTATGAAATTGAAATTTCTTTTATTTTAAAGGCCATAATAGTTTTTGAGACATTTAGTGATAATAAAACATAATATCAATATAAATGTTCACAATGCAGATCAGAAGTAAGTTAATAAGCTCAATTATAGTAAGTAAATCAATTCATTGTTACCGTCGATTGTTTTGTGTGTCCCCTGATCTGTCTGATTTTGACTTTCAATTACATCTTTAAGATCTACACATTGATCTTCTGTTAAGTAAGAATTTTCTTGAACATTCTCGACACCACACATTTGCGGTTTTTCGCCTGTAATTATATATATAAAAGATATAAAAGAGAATAACACTGCAACAAAATACAATACAATGATCCATCCAGAGATCTTACACAACAAAGTTGAAAAAATATAAAACCAGGATATTGGGTATCTATATTATTTCAAGTCGGCTTTAATATGAAACTCAAGATTTTTGTGTCCGTTAATTTACGCTAATACCGTTATCTTAAGATATTTGCGAACTTTTTTTGCTTTATTTTGATATTTGATGAAGATCATTACAAAAAATGAAATATATCAAAACAAAATGTTTTTTTAAATATTGCTATGACGCAATGTTTTGTTCTCATAGTCCAATATCTAAAACACTTGGACTTGACTGGTGCCAGAAATCCAATACACTTTTAAAACAATAAAAAAGAATGAAATTACTGGAATGTTTTAAATAATATTGAAAAAAAAAGAAAATGCTAAAACATCAGTTTATTAAGTTTGATAATACCCAAACTTAATATGATTTTACAACGGATATTACACCAACTGTAACAGTTGTTGATAAGCGGAAGCCAAATCTCAAAACGGAAACTAAATATAGCGCTCAAAAGCGAATATTAATTGACAATTATTGCCAGAAAGGGTTATATCCACTTTTGTTGAATTATGCTGAAATATTGTTCTCATACATGCGTTCACTAAAACAAACTGACTATATTTATTAAGCGTCACGTGAACAACGGGTGACCTACTATCTTAAACTCCATTAACGAATTAATTTACGGGTTAAAAAGAAATAAAACTTTTTATTTCATTTCTTGCAGCGTTGACGAATCAAATACTGATTGAGTTATATCTTAAACTTTTCATAACTTATCTAATTTTTTTCCCTTTAAAAGCAATCATCAAAGTAAGATATAAGCCTTTAATTGTCAAGTTTGTTAAATATGTTACGCACTGGAAATTAATAATAACAATAACAATAACAATAAATAAATAAATAAATAAATATAAATAAATAAATAAATAAATAAATAAATAAATAAATAAATAAATATATAAAACTCGCATAAAGCCCATTATTTTTATACGCGATTTAAACACGTCCATTTTCATTTAGAGAGGAAAATATATAAAGGAAATAAAACGAAATAAAAAAGGGATACAAAGAAAATAACACAATGCGACATGACTAACGAAGACATCTTTTTCAACTTCCATTGGATACAAATTACACAAAGTTTGTTTTTCTTATGTGATTTCTATTTAGCTTTGTAGATACTAACGCATTCTTTATTTGCAATTGTCCTATGGTAATATGGAAATTATAAATTCATTTTATTGATAAATTATTGGTTATATACGCAAAGAAAAATTCCATTTTAACTCGGTCGGGAAAAATGTATACCACAGAGTTTTCTCATTCATGTTAAACAAACTTTTATACTGTGGCCTCAAGAGGTACTACGATTAAGAGAACACAATAAAGTAAAACAAACCTTTGTAACATAAAACTGTTCGAGTTTGGTTACAATCATTTGTCAGATTAATGCACGCTTGATTGTCTTGAATTGTTATATATGTACAGGTTTCAACTTTTGCTCCTAATAAAACGAATATAAAACGTACTCACTTACAGGCAAATAGCTATTGTTGTCTTATTTAAGACAGAAGAATGGATATGTACAGACAAATTAAAAACCTACATATAAAGGAAGTACAGATAACCCAATGTACACTGTATTCTTATACTTTCCAATTACTGTGTCTGCTACTTGATAATTTTTCATGGTTAACAAATGAAACCAAATATTACACTTTTCTAAATGTTTTGATCATAGACAAAAACAAAAACAAAAAGTTGTTGAAATCAGTAACTCCTTAATTCTATGACATAATAAAATTACTATCAAAATTTTGAAGTTAAAAGGACGAGTCTCAATAAGCCGAGCGATCCGCCAAAAACACACCCTAGCTTATATCAAATATGAATATTGTTTGAGGAGGATTAAGGAGTAGTGTTGTTTATCTTTATACCCAAACTTCAATGTCGGCACCTTCCTCTCCATTAACTTAAATTTGGAAAACAGAAGAATTTTTTTTTAGAAGTTTTGGTAATCAAAATGATTGATAGGAATGTGTATGAATTCATAATCACTTTTTTAAATCATTTTTTCAAACTTGTATTGAAGTATACGGAATGCAATATTCTAAAATATATTTTTAGATACTTAATGTAATGTTTTATCTAAGTTTTAGTATCAACCATTTCATTTTTGTTATATCATTTGGATGTTACAAGTATAAATATTATTGTAATAAATTTAGAATTTCGAATTCTATAGGCAGATACCTCGGCTTATTGAAAATAATTCTAACTCTAATTAAATGTAAAATATATAACCATCGTTTCGTGATGAGCTCACTCTATAATAATTACCCGTACCGTATACTGGTTTACCACAATTCTTACAATTGTTGATCTTTCGTTTACAGAGGGAAATGGTATTAGGTAAATCATTTAACAAACAAACACAAATGTCCTACAATAATAACAAGTGATAAAATGTAAATTTACATAATGTCAAACACATAGAAAAGGCCATAACAAATGCATGCCACCGAAACATGTAGGTAAATTATTACATATCACAATTTAAAATCAACATACATCAAAAATAGAAAGACACACTACCTAGAAAAGGCCACATCAAATGCAAGTTTAAAGTTTACCGTGTTACTTGAAAGCTTGGAGAATAATTTACCGAGATTGTATTGTGTTGGTATTTATTATATGCACCGGCAACAAAATTTATACAGAAATAAGAAAGTTTCGAATTGAATGATATCCCCTTTCACTATATTCCTGGCTTTTGAAAATGGGGGCTATAGTTTTGTATCAAATTTGACATTTAGTTTCTAAGTCAGGTTTAGCTGAGTCTAACGTAATTAATTTATGTAGCATACTTTTATAATTATAAAACCAAATGATTGAGATCCCTTGCTGAAACACACGATGGAAAGTTATTTAAAAATAATTGGTAAATGTATATTTACATCAATGGTTCAGTAAACAGCTGACAACTTCACTTTTTAAATTCAGCGTTTAGAATAAAACGAAATTTTGACTTCGATACAAAAATGCCCTTTCAATAGTTAAACATTCTAACATTCATTCGCGTCATTGAGAAATAATATGAACACGCACATTTCATTCAATGTTTTTTTCTCTCTCAATGATCAAAATTTAGTTATTATGTAGTAAAGCGTACATGTGTGCAGCAAATCAATGGGAAAACTGATATCAAGACCAAAAACAAGTAATGCTTTGACGATCTGAGAGAGAGAGAGAGAGAGAGAGAGAGAGAGAGAGAGAGAGAGAGAGAGAGAGAGAGAGAGAGAGAGAGAGAGCATCACCAATTTTAGTGTCGAGTATTGCATGGAAGCGTTGTTTTTAACCCATATAGACTGTATATCCTCGTTGATTAAAAATTGAACAACAGATGAAAGGTTACTTTGGCCCGACACATAGATAAGATCCCACGTTCTATTTTGACAGTATTTCATAGCTTCAATCCACGACGCATTTTGATTATTAGAAACATATTCTCCTGAAAAAAGTAAGTTTTTTATTATAATATATCAGTCTGAAATAGAAAAAAAATGTTAGTAAATACCAATGCCAAACACATTTTTTTATGGGTACGCGGATTTCTTACAAATAAAAACATGCTTTATCATTTTTTTTTTAAAGAGTCCCGAAGAGACAATTTTGATTTATTTCGGGAATTAATTTTAACACAAGAACATGTGGTACGTAATAATTTTTCTGATCTTAACTGTACTAGTGCGCATCTATGGCGGTCTCGAAGATACCATGTCAGTAAACTCGTCCTCATTCTCGCAGACCACCCGGTCCTATATTATGGCGCCACGCCTAAGAATAAAATCCTACTTTAAGGAAAAACTTCTTACTCTAAACGACGAATATCGACGAGTCACAAAGTTTATAAGCTAACGCCTTAACACTCTGGGACAGTGGCCACACACACACACACACACACACACACACACACACTTTGTGTGTGTGTGTGTGTGTGTGTGTGTTTAGCATGTCTTTGTTATGTTTTAAAAGGTGAGAATTAAAATTTTTGATGTAAATTTGATATAAGAAAAATGATAAAAATCCCCCGCACCTCTCATTACATCTCCTATAAGTTGTTATATAACATAAGGTACGTGTGTGTGTGTGTGTGTGTGTGTGTGTGTGTGTGTGTGTGTTTATTCTCACCTGCTTGGACATTATTAATTGTCAGAAGAATAAAAATACTGTGTAAAAACACTTTCATTTTATAATCCACCATTTTTGTTTCCAAATGTTAAACTTACTAAGTCAAAATTTTATAACTTCCCTGTTTGTTGAACAGTAAGATGTAAATCGTATGAGAAATATCTTTTGTGTCTATTTTATATAAATACATCCGGGTATTTGATTTCTTCTGACGTAATACAAAAATTTAAATATAGCATATATCTATTTACTTCAGTCGTGAACATGTAAATAATAGGTGCATGATATTTCTTAAATTCCTATTTTCAAAATTTTATAATAATAAAACACGCCCTTGTTGTTTACTTACAAGTTAAAAATTTGCATTTACTAAATGACAAATCTATTTCCCAGTCAGACGTGTTAACAGTTGTTTTTTTTAAACGTATACTTAAGATCGCTAAAATGTGAACAGTTAACGGAAAGAATTAAAAGTTTATTTGTTTAAGTCTCATAAACGATGGAGAAAACTGGAGTAACCGGAGAAAATTAACTACCTTTAGCAAGCAAATATATGGGTGTGGCTACTCTGTTTTAGGCCTAAATGCAGTTTTTCGTTTATATCGAGGCAGTAAGTTTTGAGATATTTTAGAAAACCTGACTTCGCGGAAAAACCACCTCGGTAAACGAACTTATAAAAATTTCTCACATTTGGATATATCCGAACTGTATTTGATTCTAGATTATGGAAGGCGCTATGGTCAATAAGCGCTCCCTTTTGACCACTTGTCTACCGAGTTGAGTTGAGTAACGGTGTTTAACGTCGCAGTCAAGAATATTTCACTTATATCGAGACGTCGCCAGCTATAGGCGAAAGTGCAGAAATTTTGCCTGTGCGTTGCGCTGATGGCATTATACAGCAGGGTTCTTTATCGTGCCATGCCTGCCATGACACGGGACCTCGTTTATTTTAAGTTCCCATCCGAAAGACTTTCATTTCGTAATGCCGAGTGCTTGGCGAAAGAACAGTCACTACCCACTTTCAAGTCTTGGGTCAGACCCGGCCAGGGTTCGAACCCACGACCTTCCACTTACGGAGCGAGCACTCTACCAACTGAGCTGCCACAGTGGCCTTGTCTACCGAGGTACTTTTAAAATATATAGTCATTATTACATAAATATTGCATGTGTAATAATGTTTAGGTTCCGATATAGGTCATAATAATTCTTGTCACGGATTGAGCATTTTGACCTTAGGAGTCAGTATTATCTTGACCTTTTACTTAACAGTTATTAATATGGCGTCCTTTGTGTTATTTTGGTATATGTTAGTTACAATAAGTAAAACGCATTCTACAACTTTAAATGAGGATGACATTTTGAATCGTTTAAGAATATTGGAACAAGCCCAGGCGAATTCTGAGAAAATAATAGCAAAACAACAAGAAGAAAATGAACACCATAGAACCTTAATTAGCAAAATACAAAGAGAGTTGACAGATTGTCGCGCGGGCTTACAGAAAACAAACAACATAATTGCAGATAACAGGAAAATAGTGAAGAGAGAAACTGAAGGTATTACGTTCATAAATAAAAGCAAATATGACTTAAAACAAAGCATATAGGGATATTAAATGAGAATTATCAATCTAATGTCGTGACGTGAATATGTATGCCTTAATGGTGAATTAGTATTCTACTAGTAGCAGTTTAGTAATCTACAATGGTGAATTTATGTACTACTGTGTCGAATTAGTATCTTGCATTCTTAAAATTAGTAATCTATCGTCATAGTGCCTACTAGTATTCCACCACTGCAATTTACTTTTTCTTACGTAGTGAAAAGTAATTTATTCTACTATGGCAACTTAGTATTTTGTCATTGAAAATTAAATAAGCAAATTGTCATTGCAGATTAGTATTCTGTCGAGAAGAATTATGTTTCGTCATGGGAGATTTTTCGTAAATCATTTATCTGTAATAAAATATTTGTCATAAAGAATTACTTATCTGTCATGGGATATTATTAGTATTTTATCATGAATAATTACTTATCTGTCATAAGAGATTCGTATTTTGTCATGAAGAATTACTATTATGTCATGAAAAAATTCCTTATCTGTTACGGGATATTAGTATAGTATTTTGTCATATAGAATTCCTTATCTGTTACGGGATATTAGTATAGTATTTTGTCATGAAAGTAAGTTATCTATCACCAGATCTAAGTATCATATCATAAAGAATTACTTATCTGTCACAACAGATTGTTATTATGCGATGACAAATGAGCATTTAGAAAACTATATCTACAGGTGATTTACATTTAAAAAATTCTTCTTATGTGTTTGACACAAAAAATATCTATCTTTATCGAGTGCTCAAGCAAAAGTTTTCTCGGGCGCACGCGAAAATTTATACGTGCTATAAGTGGAAACTAAAACTTAAACCTTTTGAGTGAGCGCGCAATAATTTTCACGTAAGCACACACTATCTATCGCGTAAGAATTTAGTACTCTTTCATATAAAGTCGCGATATTGTTTGCGTTTGGTGATATCATCATACTTTATAGCAATCTTTCTTTCATTTTTAAAGAAAAATGTTAAATGTACAGAGGTACAGAGATCACACGAAAAATATTCTTCATCACGTGCTCACGCATACGTAATAGCGTGATCCCGATTTTTTTTTTCACATAATTTAATACACATGAAACAATTAATTAAAAAGAAATTTCCTCAAATCCCAAATTTAATTTTTTTTTTCTCTAGGGCTATACATAGATGCTCTCGAAAAGTTAAGCAAGTGCTCACGTGGAGATATTTTATGCTCTTGCGAAAGTAAAAGCTGAACAAAGTACTTATCGCGTTAGCACGTGACAATGTTATTGTCACCTCTATACCGTCGTATAAATGTTTTTATGTCTTTATTTATTTATTCATTTTCACAAATTTTAACACATTTGTATGGTTTTCTTTGCGTGATGCTTTTGTTTTCAATTTTTAAGTTTAAAATTAGTGTGTATACCTGTTGAAGCGTATTTTGGTAACTGTAGAACATGTTTTAATATTTGAAATTTTACTGTAAAACACTTAATGCATGACTTTAATTTTCAGTGTCAGATACAAATTCAACGTCGGCAGTTACTTCTGTTGGGTTCACAGCAATACTTAGTCGAGTGTGTCACCTGAAGACCGGTACCATCATACCGTTTGATTCTGTTACTTTTAATGAAGGAAATGGTTACAACAGAGGTATTTTTACATGTCCCAAAACCGGTGTTTATCTTTCCTCTGGAACATTATGTCTGATATTGGTGATGATGCCCATGTAGCTTTATACATCAACGGAACTCCAAGACGATGGTCGTACGCTGTATCAATGAATCAAATGTCAAATGCTGCTAATTTTTATCTAACGAGATTGAACGTTTCTGATCGTGTATATTTGGCTGTTTATGTCGGAGAAGATACTATTTCACCTATTCAGTCAACTTTTACGGGTTTAATTATATCACAAATTTAAATATATAATTAATTTTTTTCTGCTTATTTGTCTTTCAAGATGGGCGTCTGTCTATTCGGCAGTTTACCGTACGGTATTCTGAAAATCCTTGAGATATATTTAATATTTATTAAAAATTTAAAATAGGATGTCTTTTCGTTTGGCTGCTTATGAACTTTTGAACATTTTATGTTACCAGAACTTTAATCTAATGTTCTATACAGAATAAAGTCTCTCTCTCTCTCTCTCTCTCTCTCTCTCTCTCTCTCTCTCTCTCTCTCTCTCTCTCTCTGCAAGCATTTAAATTATAAAGTGAAATTCTCTTTAAAATCTCGTGAGTAAACCAAATTAGCTCTGTAAATTATTTGGTTTTGAAATTGAAGTTTTTAGTCCCTTGGCTTTAGTTTATTAATTTTAAACAGGTGCTAAGCCAAGATGCAGAGACCAACAACAAGGTATATCAATTTATTAATTACAGTCGACTAAGAGTCGAACCAACAATGGTGGACACATTTGTTTAAAAGGCACTTCGCATTCTTACTACTGTGGTCCAATTTATTTTAGCTTACATTTTTCTTTTTCTTTTTTTCTTTCTTTCATCACATTAATAGCATCATTATTTTACTGTTATTCATTTTTAATTTTTAAAAAATTAAATCCATAAATGAAACCTTTAATTAATGCCTTGAAAAATTATGTAAACATCAAAACTCTATGCATTTTCATATTGTTTTTTTTTTCAAAGTGACAGACAATCATGTTTTATTAAAACAAAGCAAACAAATTCTGGTAAAAAAAACAGTATAAGAGAGACATGCATGAGCTAACTATTTATATGAATCTTTGTTTAATATACTACATGTTGATTACTAAGCTAGGCTCTGTAAATAACTATGCTTATATGTTTGAGGGTTTGTATGAGAACATACATTGGTATGCGGTAATGTTTTTAACGGATTTTCGATATGACCAACTTCCAAAAATGGTCTGGGCTTCGGTGACCAAGTGTTCTAAAGGGTGGTCTTATGGATCATTGCGCCTTTTATCTCGAAAGACATATCCTAGTGTTAAAAGTTTGTCAGTTCGCTTGCCGAAGTTCGATGGTTTTCTACGTAACTTTGGTTTCCACAAGAACCCAGAAGTGACTCTTTCGATATCACTGAAAAAAAATCTTGATTGGGACTAAAACCATCATAACTCCATTTCACTGCCTAAATTGTCATCTAGTTTTACGTTTTATTCAGACTGTTTCAACTAATTAAACAAGCATATGCAGTCTTTAGTTTCAACTTTTTTTAAATTTATACGTTATTTATTTAATGAAGTTTTGTTAGTCTTTTCTTCTATTTTAAAATTTCCTTTTCATTCAAAGTTAGACCTCTATGACAGTGTAAAAAGATTAAAAGATTGTGGATTATTTACCTTTCTGCGTGCTTAAATAGCAATGACCACCTGGAGGGAAAAGTTACATAAAACACCATACTAGCAAGGAACAAACCGCATATGAAAAGCATTGTGATTTCAAAGTCTAACTAGGCATACAAACCTCTTTTTGGCAAGGTAATTGGCTTTATATTAAGCTGGGTCGAAACCACCATCTTTGCATCACGAGTTATACATTATCAAGTTAAAACTTTTGACAAAATTTTAAAAGAAACGGACTTTATATTCATGAGTCAGTGATTTAAATAGTTAGACACAATCATTTCTGACTGTTAGGCTAGCGGGCTTCAGAATGGTTAATTGCTGTTCCGACATATGTTCAGTTACTCGATTGTGTGCTCTAGTATAATGTATGTTATGTATATACAAAACAAAACAACATCGCAAAAAGTAGTGGATGAATCTTGGACTGGAATAGAATAGAATAGAACAGAATAGAATAGAATAGAATAATGATTGTTTTGTCTAGGGGACTGCATCGGTGTCTTAGTGATAGAGCGTCAAAAAAAAATAAATATGTTTTCTGAAGAAAAAAAGTAAAGATGGAAGTTCTTACAAGCAATGTGAATTATTTATTGTTATTTTTTATTTGTGTTTAATTATAAACGAATGACAATTTGCTTGTATTTGTTAAATGTGACTGAAAGAAATGTTTTGTTAAGTGAACAATACTAGGTAACAGACAACTATTTACCCGAACCTGACAATTTCGTGTAGCGGATTAGCAATGGTACTTAAGTTGGTGGTACACTTGCCAAAATTGCGCTAATTCCAAGCTTGATCCTTGATCAAACTCTTCATTATTTTTTTCCCTTTTTATCTATCGTTCTTATATATTATTATCGAAATATATTGCAAACGCTACATGAATTAAGATGTGATTAATGAAATATGGATAGCTATATATGAGGGCCCGCCTAGAAAGTGGGAAGTTGTGGGTTCAAACCTAAGTATAGGTCAATAATACAATCTCTTAATTTAAGACACTGACCTTTGCCTGGCGGTCAACATTAAACGGACAAAATATCGAATGATTCAACTTGTGTCAGAATAATATGCTTGTCTTATACAAAATAACTTGGTAAATTACCTCTTAAGTACACGCTAGTAAAACGCAAAGCACGATAAACACTCGCACATCTCAAAGTTACAAACATACTCTAAAATTATTCCTTTAAATTAAATAAACTTGCTCCTGTCGCCGAAAGTTAAGAAATTGTTGATGTGACGTTAAACATCATTAAACCAAGCAACACCAAACTGGAAGACGTTTACAATCTTCGAAATAACACTTTGGAACTGAAAAAAAGTGGGCAAAGAGCACGAAAGTGTAAAACTTCTTTATGGCCTTCTGATTATCTATAATTAATCTTTTACGTGTGGCTTCGCTCTCCAGTAACTCAACCAGAAACGTCTTTTGTAAAAAAAAAGTTGAGAAAGTTAATTATTAAATTCTATTTAATGTAAGAAAAGTATGATTGTTTTTATTACCAACCCATGACATTTTTGATAAAGATACGACACATTTATATTAAACATTCTGAGATAATAATAATAATATTTTATTTATCAATATATTATTTATTTATATGTGAAATATATAATAAATAAAAAAGGTAACCTGTAGAATTGAGTAAACGCATTAAGTAATTATTTTCTTTTTATTTTCGGTACTTTTTTTTTTTATACATTTACAAGTATCTACAACTTTTATATAGGGAAATGAAAGAACTTGATATTGCAAATAATATTTAATTTATTAAAACTTCAACGTTTTAATTATCAATAAATTGAACATTAGTTTTTATTTCAGTTATTAAAAAAAAATATCAAATTTGAATAAAAATTTTGATGCAATAGAAAAGTTATAACAAGAACGTTTTTGATGCAACAATTTGATTTTATTCTAAATTGTCCATTTTTTATGTGACAAATTAGCTGAATTTAGCAAAATTAGGACAATATTTTGCTTTTCCTCCACGGTCTTCTTTGGTTGTCTTTAAAAACATTTCCGATGGAACATTGACCTGCAAAATATATAAAACAAGTACAACTGAAGCTGCTGTGACATTTGTTTCTGAAATAGTTTTTACAATTGTAACGCATTTCCTTATCAAAATGCTGTTTTGTTTTTTTATTTAAAACCCATCTTGCTTTCAATCTTGTGATGGAATTGTTTTATTGTCGGTTGGTATTGTAAAAACGGCATTTGATATCTTAATTGATATTTCATTAATATTCTACTCTAATAATAGAATGCGAGGTCTAAAAACAAAATGTTTTAGTCACATTTACCACATGTCGGCAACTCTGCACAGAGGACAAATTTTGATGGAATCCGCTTTGTTTTTTTAAAAACTTTATTTTATTAATTTAAATTTATTTTTGTTTAACTGGGTTTAATTTGAATAGCAATTGTGTTGGACGTGTTATTAATAAAATATTGTTTTTTAAAATTAAGACAAAAAACTCTTTAGCTGAAACGCAAAGCAAGAAACAGCAGATATTGTTGTTAAAGCAAATATTTTGACAATAATAATTATCAAGGAAGGTCTACCTAATACATTTTAAAAAAAGTAAAATATTTTTGCCATAACAATCACAAACGTAAGATTCATAATACACACACTCTCTCTCTCTCCCTCTCTCTCTCTCTCTCTCTCTCTCTCTCTCTCTCAACATTAATGACAAGTTGTATTCGGGTTACACCTCTCAACTTGTGTTTGTTTGAAAAATATAAAATACAGAATCTACTAAACGTTATATTTTATTTAAATTTTAACATATACATTGATTTATTTAGACTCACAAACGGCCTTAATTAATTTCGGGCAAAAATCTTTTCAAATGACACTAAATACTTAATGCCTTTCCAATTTGTAAGAACACGGCCTTTCAAAAACAATGGTCTTCATACAAAATTCTATATAAACATAATCCAAACATAACGTGAATATCAATGGTTTATTTATGGTTTAAAATACACCTATGTTTTAATTTACTAAGTAACTTAGGTAAATAGAAATTTGATTGTTTTTGAAATTAAATAAATGTTGTTTACCTGTTTTGGATTGCTGAGTTGTCGACTTGACAGAAGTTACACCAATTGAACTTCTAGGAATTGCAGAAGTAGTCCAAGTATTTTCGATTGCCGTTTCTGAAAAATGAGACAATGTTTACAGAATTCAGCTTTTTTTGCGTAAGAAAATTACACTTCTGAAGTTGTATCTTTTTTTTTTGATAAATACATAAACTGCTTGATATAATAATAACTTAAATTTTAAAAGTGAAATTGGATTTATATAGGCTCACAAGCAGGCCAAATTGATCCCCGGCAAAAATCTTAAAAATGGCAAAGAATGCCTTTCCGACTTGTAAAAACACAGCAACTATTGCCGTCAAGGAAATTTGAAGATGAAAAATGAATTGTTTCTGGGGAAATTCAAAACATTTACATTGCATTCTGAGGTCACTAAATATAGTAGTTTGATATTTCTCAATGTTCAAGGTACCATTTACCTTTTTAAGTATACCATCATCATTATTTGCCATAATGCCATAAATTATTTTTTTTTATCTTATTCCTGTGTAGAATACCACGACAATGTATTTGATTACTTACATAATGCATGACTAAAGTATAAAACTTGTAATTGAGATATGGCTAAAACTTCTCAAATGTTATGAAATTTAACAGAAATTAAAAAATTAAATTTTGGCAAAAGTTTTGCAAGTCTGTTATCTTAGGCGCCATTTATAAAAAAAATTTTTCTCATCTTTTTCAAAATGTGGGCCTGTAGTTTGTTTGGAGTGGAAAAATAAAAAGAAACAAATACAAATCCTGAGTTGATTATTTAGCAACGTATTATTCATAATAAAATTAGAATGGGGCGACGTTTCGTTTTAGAAATTTTTGGATGACGTTACTTTTGGGAAGGACCTGTATATATTACCTGTTCTTGATTGAGGAGTCGTCGATGGTACAGGAGTTCTAGTAGTGCTCGTTACTGATTCTGAAACTAAAATTTAACATACATATATATATTTGATTCTATAAAAATAAAATGAAACTCAAAACACTAGACGAACCCCTCCTTTAATGATCTTTAAGGATACAGATCTTTGAATATATTCTTAAAGATCCTTTAAGGTGCCTTAGCACCATTCCATCTTTAGAGATCTTTGGTGGACCTTTATTGACTCTTTAAAGACACCTTTCAGGATCTTAATCTTAAAGGAATTTTAACGACTCTTTAAAGACATATTTAAGGATCCTCAAAGCCCCCTTAGGGCCCTTAAAGAGCCATTGAAGGTAGCTTTAAGGAGTCTTTAAAGACCTTTAAAGATGCTTTTTCATCATGTGCAAGATCCCTTTAATTTGTTGCTTATAACAATATCGGAAATAGAAACTTAAGGCATATTTCGGGGCATTGGGTTTAAAAGCTATATTAAAAAGAGCTTAAAATACATATTAGATATTTTAATAAATATTGTTTTAACATTTAGTACAACAATCCTTATGAAAAGATCATAATGGTATAATTACAAACTACAAAAAAATGTTTAAAACAAATGATGTTTCTTAAAAAAGCTTTTTGTAGTTATTTCAAGATAACAAACGGTGATTTCGACAAAAACATAATGGTATATCTCACACACACACACACACACACACACACACACACACACCTGTAATTGTTTGAGGTGTCGTCGATGGTACAGTAGTTCTAGTAGAGCTCGTTACTGATTCTGACACTAGAATTTAGAATATATGTGTTTGATTCTAAAGCAATGAAACCCACAAGTGTTATTTATGAGTTTAATTGATATTATTAACCATTTAGTACAAGACATTATTTTTAAAAAAATCGCATCATAATGGTATAATTACAAACCACAAAACACTGTTTAGAAGAAATGTTGTTTCTTAAAAAGCTTTAAATAAGTTATTTCAAGATAACAAACGTTGATATGGACCAAAAATGTTGTTTTTTAAATGATCATAAGTCAACGATTTAAAAAAAGAATTTGCATATTGAAGAAAATTTTAAGCATTCTAAAATAAAACCTAATCCATTGTTTCAAGACTTCTCATGTGGTAGTATTAGTAATGTATGATTAAGAAGGAATTATAAGTGATGAGACGTTATGATGACAACAAAATCTTGATTATGAATAATGATACTGTGCATCTTTGAATAACGCCAAATTATGAAGTTCAAAGACAATTTCAAAGTGGTGTAATTTTCGATTATAATCAAAGAAATTTAATCAACCAGAATACAACTGCAACATTCTAATTTGCATTGGCATAATAAAGTTTTTTCACACAGTTAAAAAAAACATTTAATTATAGAGTAAATAAATTAATTCCTGTTTATCTTATTGTTTTAGATATTATATTTTTATAAAGGAAAGGATCTAGATTTAAGTGTTCAAAAGACTTTTGAAAATGACAAGCACAGCTGAATATTCTTACCATTTCCACATGTCACACGAATGTTATCCAATGCAATATTACTTGCGTTCGCTGCTGATTTTTGGTACCTTATATAGATATCAGTATACTGAAATAAATCATCACAAATCTTTTTTACTATTACACACCGTAAGATTTTAAACAAATAATGCGAGAGTGTTAGACGTGAACGGTGCAGAAAATGTTATCAAGCAGGGGCAAAAAAATTAAAGTTCAAATTTCTGTCAGACTTAAATAAAAAAATATTTTTGTTTTAATCATGAAAAAAGAATGTAATTTTTTTCAAATTTTTCAAATCAATTATTTTTGTTATTGAATTTTACAGAGAAAGAAAACAAAAACAATTTTATTCAAAGGAAAAACGTTCTTTGACACACAACCAGTATCTTAGAAAACCCTGTTAAATCATGAAAGACTCAGTGAAGAAAACAATGGAAATGTTTTTATAATAAATCAAGGTTTATCTCTTGAATTTCACATGTTTCTTGAAACTTCATTCTTTCATTATTGATAACAATTGTTGCTTCTGTTTTTGCTGATTTGATGAATAGTTTTATTCACTGTAAAATCTTGTCAAATTGTCATTGTCACTTATTTAAACAATAAGCAAACTACGATTAAGCTTTTAATTAATAATATCTACTCAGTAACACTGCAAGGCTAGGCTAGTCAATGCTCCTAAAACGATTTATGGCCGTAACCACACTATTGCTGACAAGTCGCTGTATATAATTCTGCATTGGATATATTTGGCGTCATACGGCTTCATGTTCCTTATAATCCAAAATATTATTTGGTGTAACTTGCTAGATAGAAGGTGTTTATTCTTCCGAAGCTACCGGTCGCACTTCCTCAATGAAAGTTCATGTGTGCAACTGAATAGGTCAGTCTTTAAAGTTTTTACTTCTTTTTTGGGATTGGGATTTGGACACTGTATGTTTGTGTTTCATTTATTCATTTTTTTAAAATATTAAATGAAAAGTTATAGAGGAGTTTTGTATTCTAACTGTTATTGATTTTGTATTGATTGGCGCTTCAGCTCATCCAACATTTTTTTTGGTTAAAATGTAATATCTGTTATATCATATAGGTTTTTTTTACAGATTTGCTTGGAAACGTTAAATATTTTAAGACAATACTAACAAAAGCAATATTACTGGGGACGTTATTAAGGTATATGATATATTAATATTATTACGATACTTTACCCTTGAATAGTCGAAAAGGAGACAACGCTCCGGAATGAACTCCATTGTGGTCCTTGGCTTCCAGTAATGGCGGTTGTTAAAGAAGTTACTGGATCCATTCCTATTAAATCTAGTGCCCCAATATTTTCTCCGTTCATAAAATAATCAAACTCAAAAGTTTATCCGTCACATGGATCTGAAACGAAACCAAAATAATTGCTTTTTTGATCATTGATAATCTGCCCCTCATTCGTCTACCGGATGAAACTAAACTGTTTGATTTAATCTTTTGCAGTTTAAACGAAATGTAAACTTTGTCATTGATGTTTACTCGTTTTGTTCTGAAATGATAGAAAGAATGACACATAAATTCTAACCTGCAAAACAATTGTGGACAGATTTTAATCAGTTGACAAACCATAGCCCGTTACACTACCTAGGTTCGAATCCAACTTAGAACTATCTTACTGTATGAGATTTGTCCGATCAATGATTTTCAGGATACTCGGGTTTCTTAGACATTTAAGAAATTGCAAATTTAATATAGCTTTACATCATAATCCCATTTTTTCTTTTTGCATGGATGATTTAGTTATATCGAAATTATCTTGGATTTAAAGAGGTCATTTGGGGTTTAATCCTCTATAATCGTCGTAAATTCTTTTGAAGCAACATTTAACCGGTACTAAAAAGATCAAATAAAACAAATTAATATGAATAAAATTTAGAGCCATAGTTGTTGCTATAAATAGAAATGTATCCAATATTCGCAAAAATATGGACGTTGTTGGCGTCGAATAGAAATGGTTTAAGTATAATGAATATGGATCAAATTGAGGGTTTTTTTTTTTACTAGAGTCCAGATGACACTGACAAACATAATTTCGAGGCTTCATTTCACTGTATGAGTCGTTTATTCTGGAGCTCGAAATTACTTGTTTATCATCATTATCGAAAACACTCGGATGGTTTGCACATTACTTCAATGTGAATTTTATTTCAATATTGCGCATGTGCTCGCTAATTATTGCAGGTTTTATATTAAAATAACAAAAATAATAACTTTTTTTATTTATTTAATCATTGTGTTTTTTTTTTTTTTTTTTTTTTTTTTTTTTTTTTTTTTTTTTTTTTTGAAAATTTTGATTTTATAAAACACTACTCACACGTAACTCGTGACACATTAAAAATTGATAGTTGAGAGGTAACAATATCAGGGGCACTATATATGTAGCTTTCATCTGGGTCAATCGTTCCATTAATTTCTCTAGATCTATTCCCCTACAATATAAAAAGTAAAGAATTGACAAGATATAAATGCTTTTAAACCAATACTTTTTTAAAATCACTTTTATCATATTTACAAAATAAATCTGACGTTTTGTTTTGTTGAAGAAAAATCTGAAAAAAGATTAAGAATATCTGCAAGTGCAAAAATGTACAAGTTTATGAGCTAGTGTGAACGTGAATTCCACTTGTGAAATAGTAGTAGTTTGCGAAGCACCATCGATTCCAGTTTAGCTTTTTACGAACTAATGAAATAACTGAATAATTCTTGTTAAATTCAATAGATAGTTTTTGTTAAGTGTCTATTTTACAAGGCTAAAATTTAAAAAAAATCGAGTCAAAGAGAATGGTTATTACTGGAATGAACTCTCAAATTAATTGAAATTGCAATAAACTGTATTTTTAAAACTATGAAAAAAGGATTACTTATCTTATAATTTTGATATAAAAATTTTCTCGACGTGCACACAGCAGAAGTTTGCTAAATCACATAAAACGAAAATCATACATACCTTACCTCCTAAAAAAGGGGCAAACAAGGAATTCCGTTCGTTAAATATGCCATCATCAAACGTAGTCAAAAATGTAGAATCTGTAAACAATTCATGTTTAAAGATAAGTTTTGCTTTTAATGACTGGTGTCAGTACAAGACATCGCAAAAGCCAAATACGGCAAGATGTTTTAAAAACGTTTTGTTATCCATATGCAGTGGTGAAATTTTATTTGTCTGCAACAAAAAATAGCTCTAGTATTATTTATAATTTGACTATAATACATTATAACAAAACCAAGAATGATAAACTCTTGTTATTGGCATTAGTCACAGATGTAAAGGAAGGCGTGGTGCGGTGAAGAACACCCTGCTGTATAATGCCATCAGCGCAAAGCACAGTGAAAGTTCTGCATTTTCGTCTATAGCTTGCGACGTCTCTTTACAAGTGCAATATTCTTGGCTTGAACGTTAAACATCATAGCTTCACTCAACTATTCTACTTACATAACAAAGATTTCACTTTTATCAAGTTATCACGTATTTGTTTGTCAGTTTACTTCAGGTGTTGTTCTTATTATCACGACGATTCTATAGTTTATTTATTCATAGTAATTACAATTAGATACAAAATCTTTTATCTAAAAAGTAAGTTGTATGATGACGTAGATATTAAAATCAAGTCTACGTTTGTAAACTCTCACGGTAAAAGCTTTTGTTCGCTCTCAAGAAGACAAGAACTAAGCTTTATTTTTGTCTGACGTTATTTCTTATTAGAAATTGTAAAGATGCCATTTTACTTACTTGAAAATTCACAGCTTGGACCATATGTTCCTTCAGAACAGTTACAAGTAGTAGAAACACCAACGTCATTGCAAACAGACGGAGCAAAGCATACATCTTGTTCAAAGCATCCTGAATATATTAAAACATATTTTAGAAGTATATCGCCCCTTTCTTAAGTCATTTATGCGTTTTAGAAATAATGTAACATTAAGGAGGAGAAAGATTCTAAATAAAACATATTTTACCTAAATAAAAAATTAACGAGATTCAAACCTTCGAGAATCTGAGAAAGATCTACGATAAACGGCGTAAAATAAAAGGGTTTTTCCTATGTAAGGATATTCATCCAATAGGTCATCATTACAATTTCTTAACGTCTCAATGAAGTTGCTTAACTTGCAGGTTATACAATCTTAACTCTTTAAAGCTTGAAAATGCTATTTAATTGATTTTCTCCACAAAGATTTTTATTGAAAAAGAATGAGATGAGACTTTTTTCCATCTGTCAGATCATCGAGACTTATCTATGTTGCAATATTTTCATACAAGCACTTGGTAGTTCTATTTTTCTCATTACTTTTTATCTTATCTCCAATTTGCTTATTGCGACTAGTGAACGTAATTTTCCTTTGCGTTTCTTTATGAATGTACATTATATCAATTAATCGCTTGAAGAAACGTTAAATAGATGCAAATTTAACGAATATTCAAGCCAACTAAATCATATTGATAATAAACGAATTTTGACAACCTCTATTTTCAATCTGCGCTATTATAAAAAGTGCTCTATAAATAAAGAGTTTTACAATATACATTACTGTGTACCTAATAAATATAACAAAACCTCACTAAACAAACATTTTTTTATATTCGCGATCTTGATGCTAAGGTAATGTGTATCCCTTGTTTAACCAAGTATATAAGAGCTAATTTTAATATTTGTGCCTTGTTTAACCGGGTCCTAAATGTCCTCTTTTATTTTATGCAGTCAACGACAAAAATTGGTTCATGTCCACACCACAATCACAAGCTAATACATATATAAATTTGAATCATTAAACAACGATTTAAGGAATTCCTGCGAAATGAAACATTTATTTTATATGAAAACAAACGAGCACCCTTCAACAATTTAACAAAATAAACTTTGAGCGCCAGGTTTTGTTTTATCTTATCTGTTTTTATATATTTATATTAATACCCACACCGGACGGAAGGTCTTGAATTGTAACCCTGGTCGGGACAAACACAAGACTTTTTAACTTTTATATTTTTCTTCCTCGCCTGGCGCTCGACATTAGAAAGATAGAGCGTCGTCTAGTTCACTCGGTGCCAGGAAAATTTACAGGGAAGAGGTATGCTTCTCTAAGACATACTCACTTGGTGAGCCAGCACCGTACTCAAAATCGCCCTAAGTTTGCGCAAGTTCTATACTGACTGTGATCTCAATGGAACGTAGAATGCTGTCTAATATATTTATTCAGTAATGTATCCAAACAATCAAGAGTATTTACGACTTTTACTCCAAAAATTAAAATTCTAAATAAAAAAAAAATAAATTTAGTTTTTTTTTAATACTAAGCTTGAAATAAAACAATGGGATATTACAACGTAATATTGTAAGAGTCCTCGTTATGTAATATACTGAAGATTTGTTTTGAATGTACTGACACATCAACTTCCGTTAACCAGAACTTTTGGTAAGTCGTAGTATTTTTTCTTCTTTTCGTAAGTTTCGAGATTAAAGGTTTCTATTTTACAATTAAGCTTTATACGCTACGTTGTTTGAAATAACATTATAGTTCTTGTAACTCTTATTAATAAGCATTTATATAATATTGTTTTTAAATACATGTACCTCTTCTTCGGTATTTCAAGACGAAATAACATCATCAACGTTCTAAAACAAATATTAAAAGTGTTAAGACAACAAAATGAAAATAGAAATAGTTACCGCAATTTCCCTTCAAAATTTTAATGCTGTCTATAGCAACTACGCCATACACGTCATCTGATCGTGAGAATACAGTAAAAGATGGCCAGAAACAAAATAAGTAAAATACGCGAATTTTTATTTTTTCCATAAATGTTTTTGTGACATTTTTTATCATATATTTGTTTGTCATATATCAAAGCCTGACACGAGCTAAAGCCAATAAATTAAAAATGTGAATAATGTTGTGTGTTTAATACTTGAAAGAACATTTCCGAGCAATTTACCTCGAGACACTTGACACTGAGAATTGCCTGTTATTTAATCAAGACTCTATGTTCAATTACAGATGAAATCATAAGAAAGCAGCTAACAAGGTTCAAGCCTACCTTTATAACTTTTAAACTTAAGAATACTTTTTTCTAAGCTATACAGTGCATCAAGACATTTATGATTACTTAAGTAATTTCTATTTACAAAATATTTTTCTCCATCAAGTCGAACATTATAATTTTTGGAATTCAACACAGTTTGAATCAAGAGGCCCATAGGCCTTATCGCTTACCTGAGGAAATATCCAAAAACTTGCAAAGAACGTAATTACAAAAAAAAAAAAAGAAAAAAAAAAAAAGAAAAAAATTAAAAAATCCTCACTGACCCAGACATACTTCTAACCAAGTATCATTGAAATCTGTCCAGTACTTTTAGAGGAGAAGTCGAAAATGTGTGTTAACGACGCATGCCCGCACGCACATACAAACGCTGCGCTATGCCATAAACTTACAAGAACTATGGTCAGGTGAGCTGAAAAATAGACATAATTGTAATTTTTGAACTTTGGATTTCATTAGTTTTCAACTGTTTGGCTTAAGCTTTTTATCTATCGAACTTTTCAGGCTCTAGTTTGATGATTTTCGAAATGTGCACATACGGCACATCAAAATTTAACAGATTTGTTATATATTTAATATCTCTGAGCGGGTATTGTGACTTGTGTGTAGTAATATTCTCTAAGGGTATCCATAACTTAGTAGACGGTACTTGGTGCTGTCAGAAAATGAACCAGTAACAAAATTTTCAACCGTCTTGATTTTTGAAATTTATTTTGTCAATGGTTTGTTCCGTCATGCAAAGAATTCCTTAGCTGGAATTGCATTCGTATAATTTTGGAACTTTGGATTCATTAAATCATTGTTTTTCATTTTTTTGATATTTTATCGGAGGATAACATGTCGATGACGGTTAAAAAATTGTATAAAATCGTGTTGCGTCATCCGTCATCGACATGTTATCCTCCGATTAATATTGAAAAAATATAAACAATGATTAAAATTACAAACCATGTCGGGATTGAAAACGTTTGATAAATATAAAAAAATAAAACATTTTCTCTGGGATTTTAGCTCACCTGAGCTGAAAGCTCAGATGAGCTTTTGCTATCCATCATCCGTCGTGCGTCGCCGGTCGTCCGTCGTGCGTCGTGCGTAAACTTTTAACATTTTAATCTTCTCCGAAACCACTGGGTCAAATGTAGGAGTTGCGGTCATATAAGAGGGAAAATAATGAAAAATTATAAAAATCTTCTCCTTTGAATGTACAAGAGGTATACCTTAGTTATTTCACTTTTGACATTCTTAGGTCATCTAGTTTCGGACTTTCACAAACGATAGCCATATGGCTTAAAATGGCTTAAAATGGGGGAAATGGCAAGGTACTTAGTGGGGGAATTGCTAATTGTATTTGTCAATATATCTTGAAAACTATTAACTTATTGTATAGGCATATATATTAGAATAGTATAGGTATTTATACAACAGTATTTTTTATATATGGTTCAAGGTCATATGTTGAAACGTCAAGGTCACAACAGCAAAAGAAGACTAAAATTGTTAATTATCTTGAAAACTATAAACTTCTTGTATAGGCATGTATATCGCGATATTGAAGATATTGACATGACGATCATTTTGATATATGGTTCAAGGTCATACATTAAAAGGTCAAGATTATAGGACCATAAGAAAACTTTAATTGTTAATTATCTTGAAAACAGTTGACTTTTTGTATATGCATGTATTTTAGAATATCGTAGGTATTTACATGGTAATCATTTTGATATATGGTTCAAGGTCATACATTCAAAGTTAAGGTCATAGCAGCCAAAGAGGACTGAAATTGTTAATTGTATTCAAAACTATTAACTTTTTGTATTAGCATGTATATTAGAATATTGTAGGTATTGACATGGCGATCATTTTGATATATGGTTCAAGGTCATACATTCAAAGTTAAGGTCATAGCAGCCAAAGAGGACTGAAATTGTAATTGTATTCAAAACTATTAACTTTTTGTATTAGCATGTATATTAGAATATTAATATTGTAGGTATTGACATGGCGATCATTTTGATATATAGTTCAAGGTCATATGTTTAAAGGTCAAGGTCACAACTGCAGAAGAAGACTTAAATTGATAATTACTTTGAAAACTATTGACTTTTTGTATAGGTATGTACGATAGAATGTTGTAGGTATTGACATGACGATCATTTTGATATATGGTTCAAGGTGCCTGGTTTAAACGTCAAGGCCAAAGTTGCTTAAGAGAACTTAATTGCTAATTATCTTGAAAACTATAAACTTTTTGTAAAGGCTTGTTTATAAGAACAGTGTAGGTGTCGACATGGCAATCATTTAATATGGTTCAAGGTGATAGGTTCAAAGGTCAAGGTCATAGCTGCATCAGTATACTGAAAGGGTTAATATTTGGAAATTGTGCTACAGTTAATACATGCATATCATCTAATAAGATATGGTGACAATTCTTAACTTGAAAAAACTTGGAAAGTTCTGTACTTAAAATATTGTCTATTGCACTTTGCAAACAATTTCAGACATTTACTCAGGTGAGCGTTAAGGCCCATGGACCTCTTGTTTCCTAAAACTTGCGCTAGGATACATCGCTGAACACAATTATCACCTTGGTAAGACGCAGTTGATGCAATGTTAAGTCTTCCAGTCTACTACCCTGACCTAAATGTAATTAACGAGGTTGACACATTTAACTATTTTATTGTACACATTTTTAAATAACATCTTTCGATCTTTTGAACATTTCTCTTAACAAGTTCTTTATAAACTCGAATAATAATTTAACTTTTTTTCACACACAATTTAACCGTCTGTTCACTTCATATCGAGTCACTGTATCAATAACATGATAGTGCATGACGTCAGAAAAGATACGATACAGTTTGAGTGAAACAACATTTCACAAGTAGAAGGCAATACTTCCGGTGCATAATATGAAAGAAAACTGGAAATTGTTGAATGCTGCATTGTTTGAAAACCCGTGAGATGAACTTATTGAGGATGAGGATAGCGACTGTGAAAAAACGACGTTCTGTTAATTAGTTTGCGATATGTTTTCCAGAGTGAGAGTCTGAATTTTCAGATACACGTGGTGAAGTAAAGAACAAGACTGTATCAAGTGGACATTTGTTATACTTCAAGTTTCACTGATATTTATTTTAAATATGTAGAACATTCTTTATTGTAGCTATAGCTTCTTATTGAAGCTTCGTTTCTATGACCCGATATAAACATGAAGTTTCTTAATTCAACTCTGGCATCACTTAAAATTCGGATGGCTATGGCCCTGAGGCACTGGGAATTGTACCAAAGTTTGTGCAGATTTTTGACAGAAATCGGTAAACATGCGTTTTGAAACGGGTTTTTAAAATTACCCAGCTTTACCAATTGAATTGACAGGAATCACTCTAGTGCTTGGACGAGACACCCCTCCCCACCATTGGCATTTTAGAACTTCTAAATGAATGATTTTTAATAATTTTTAATGGTTGTTAATGATTTTTTTAGATTTAATAAAATTATTTTTCTTTTATTTTCAATTTTATTTCAATTTTTAAATTGTTTAAGCAAATAAAGATCTAACACAATGTCGGTCTATTTAAACTCACCATTATTATTGTCGCTATTTATAGATTTATAGAAAGTAGTTCCTGCAAAAGTGATAGTTTATGCAGAAGTTACACTGAAAAAACTACATTATACTTGAGTTAAATATCCAATCGAAATTCTTGAATAATTAAATACACGCCCAGTTTGTAATTTTTAATTTTCACTTGTTTGTCTGATGCTTTTTATCTATCAAATTTTTCGGCCCCTAGTGCCACTGGTGAGCAACGATTATCGAAATGTGCACATCTGGCACATCACAATTTAACTTGTTTGTTATAAATTGTAAATATCTAACAAAGACACCCGTTTTATTTTGATGTGCAAATTTCGGAAATTCATAACTCATAAGTGACTCTAGGGGCCTAATATGAATCCAATTTGAGATAATAATGATTTCTTTGCACAAACATTTGTGATCACAAAAATTCAACCGCATCAAACAATTTAAATAAAATTTTAAGAAAGCACAGTTTCCGACAAAACCTAAAATATCCAATTAAATTTAATGCCATGAACTAAAATGTCCATGTAAAACACTTGTCACATTCATTAAAAAAGAAAAAAAGGACAAAGCTATGCTGATAAGTAAATTGTTTCAAAATAAAACGATTCAATCAAGATTTAAACAAAGATAAAACATATTACACTTTCTAAAAATAATCGCTTTTTAAGTAACGGAATAATTTAATTGCTTTAATTACAAATACATACACGATAGCTGTTGCCGTACACAAAAGACTTCGTCTTTATCTGCCATCTATTTCCTGTGGGAACGGGGTTTTCATATTTTTCAAGCAGTGTTGAAAAATCAACGTCTTTAGGTCTGTCATATATATAGGTATATACCATATGTCACAGGTTGTTTAATCCGGTTAAACAATTATTTGTTTAATTAAATTAAACAGTTATTTAATTATACATGTATTTAATTAAGTAATTTATCTAGTCAGTTTTATAAAACACTTTTATCATTTAGCTTTATATACTAGTATATAATAAATAACAGTCTTTAATATGTGATTTTCACTCACTACCTTAGAGCATGCTTACTAATGGTTTCACACCAATGCACACAGCCCAGCGCGCCAAATTAAACATATCATATTATTACTCTTATCTACACCGTCAAGGAGTTAGGATTGGGGCTATATAATATATATATTATAAGGATTTTTTTATTCACAAAAAGCAGGACTAACTTCGGATAGTCAAAGTGTTGGAGAAAATAAATATTCACAATAATGTAATTGAGTTCTTTATTGTTACGAACCCTGTGACAAGATGGCGCCCATGTAGGGACATTGACTATCACTGGAGACCTTTGTGCTTGGTTTAGCGGAAAAATCCTTGTTGCATTTGGCGGGAAAACACGGGTGGAAATAAGGCCAGTGACGGAAGTGTTAAACGGAAGTGAAGCCGGTACCGGATGTCCGGTGATGAGTTGAAACGGAAGTAACCGAGGTATTCCAAATGACGAAAGTCCTTGTTTTGATAGATGAATTTGGAAATTGATGTTCAATGTTCAGTTTCGTTTTTTTTTTCTGGATTGTACAGTGAATGGATTCACAATAATTTTAAATGGTGCACCGTATTAATTATTTCAAATTATCGAGGAACAATTCGCATTTTTCTGGACATAAATGTTGGATTAGCGCTCGAGATTTTGAACTTTTATTTTTGATATCCATGGATGGACTTCTTTGACTTGTTGTGTTGTCAGCTACTCATCAGCTCACAGGAGGACAAGGATCAAAGACTCTATTTGACATTTTATTTACATTGACATTTTTTTTGTGTATGTGTGAGTATGAATATATTTTATTTTGCTTGTAATTTTTCAATTATAAATTGATTTGTAATTAATAGACCTGCATATTTATTTTTTTTTGCGGTAGTTTTTGATTTGCATATTTAGCTCACCTGGTCAAAAGGTAAAACTAGTCAGTTTTTGGTAAAAGTATTTCGTAACTTGTATTGCCAAATATTGATTTTTTTTAAAAAAAAGAAAAATTATTTATTATCTTTATTTTGCAAAAATAGATAAAATCCATACATTAAGGTTGGTAAGGTCAGGGTTATATCTAGCACTGCATGTCACGTGATAGCAAGTCTGCAACTTCACAAATTATTGACACTACTCTATACTTAACAACAATACATTGGTTGTATGTATATATATAACAATACCAGTTGAATTTTGATGTGCCAGATGTGCACATTTCGGAAATTCATTTCTCATCAGTGACACTAAGACCGAAAAGTTTGATAATAAAAATACATTAGCCAAACAGTTGGAAATAAATGAATCTAAAGTTCCAAAATTATATAAATCCAAATCCAGCTAAGGAATGCTTTGCATGAGGGAACAAACCTTAGTTTTAAACAAATTTTACAATTTAAGGCAGCTGAAAATTTTGCTAAATGGTACATTTTCTGACAGCACAAAGTACTGCCTACTGAGTTATGGATACCCTCGGGGAGTTTTACTCCACCAGCAGCGGTACCCGCTCAGGGGTAGTAAATATATAACAATACCAGTTGAATTTTGATGTGCCAGATGTGCACATTTCGGAAATTCATTCCTCATCAGTGACACTAAGACCGAAAAGTTTGATAATAAAAAAAACATTAGCCAAACAGTTGGAAATAAATGAATCTAAAGTTCCAAAATTATATAAATCCAAATCCAGCTAAGGAATGCTTTGCATGAGGGAACAAACCTTAGTTTTAAACAAATTTTACAATTTAAGGCAGCTGAAAATTTTGCTAAATGGTACATTTTCTGACAGCACAAAGTACTGCCTACTGAGTTATGGATACCCTCGGGGAGTTTTACTCCACCAGCAGCGGTACCCGCTCAGGGGTAGTAAATATATAACAATACCAGTTGAATTTTGATGTGCCAGATGTGCACATTTCGGAAATTCATTCCTCATCAGTGACACTAAGACCGAAAAGTTTGATAATAAAAATACATTAGCCAAACAGTTGGAAATAAATGAATCTAAAGTTCCAAAATTATATAAATCCAAATCCAGCTAAGGAATGCTTTGCATGAGGGAACAAACCTTAGTTTTAAACAAATTTTACAATTTAAGGCAGCTGAAAATTTTGCTAAATGGTACATTTTCTGACAGCACAAAGTACTGCCTACTGAGTTATGGATACCCTCGGGGAGTTTTACTCCACCAGCAGCGGTACCCGCTCAGGGGTAGTAAATATATAACAATACCAGTTGAATTTTGATGTGCCAGATGTGCACATTTCGGAAATTCATTCTTCATCAGTGACACTAAGACCGAAAAGTTTGATAATAAAAAAACATTAGCCAAACAGTTGGAAATAAATGAATCTAAAGTTCCAAAATTAGATAAATCCAAATCCAGCTAAGGAATGCTTTGCATGAGGGAACAAACCTTAGTTTTAAACAAATTTTACAATTTAAGGCAGCTGAAAATTTTGCTAAATGGTACATTTTCTGACAGCACAAAGTACTGCCTACTGAGTTATGGATACCCTCGGGTGCAATTAATTTCAGGTTAAAACAAAATGTAGATAGCACATAACAAGTTAGTAGTCATTAAAAGAATTTTAGTTTAATTAAAATAAATTAGTTAGATTAATTAAGTACAGGTAAGTATAATCAGTCATTGGTATTTACATAGTTGTTCATTATACTTATTAATAAACAGTCGATACAGTGTTTAGTATTGAAAGCTAAGAACCTGTGGTCATATTACATACACTATATATACACGAGTGTATTTCAGTTAATTTAAGATTAATTAGGTTATAATTAGCAAAGGTAGTGTTTAATTAGCAATTTAGTTACATAGTTTGATTCGTTAATAGACATAGTTCTGCGAACTAGTAGCATCCCAAACACACATTTTACAGTTATTTTTACACATGCTCAAAGCGTATGTATACTGTATTTTATAATAACTTTTAATAGTGTACTTTATCTTTGATATGTAAACCTTCTATATCTGTACATGCTATCTTGATTTATTTTATGTCTTTAAATCATATAGAATATTGAGGATAGACATATTTACACACCAATTGTTTTAAATTTGAAAAAAAAACAACTAAATTCAACAACTGGTTAAAGGGTAAATTAGCCTGATCAACTAATTTACTGTTGTTTGGTTGTTAATTTAGTTTCCGGTCTAATAAAAATCTCCGTTTCCGGTATAATTATTACGATTATTATTATTTTATTTATTTATTTATTTTTTTTTCACACGGTATTTCCGTCGTATTTCCGTGTTATTTTCGACGACGATTTACGTGTATTTTTGCGAAACATTCGTGATATTTTTGCTGTATTTTAGGCAGTTTTTCTGTTTACTTTTATGTTTTTTAATTGTAGGCAAAATGAATGGTAAGGAAATGAAAGAAAATGTTACAGTTGATGACGCTGAGTTATTAAATAAAGTGAAACAAGATCCATCTGCTTATAAAGTGTTAACAAAAGAAGAATATGAACTTTTACTTAGTATGACACACCGGAAGGACCAAAATGTATCAAATGTACCACAGTAATCCCAGTACACCACGGTTTACTCATCCACAGAAGTATGTTAATGTTCCACGGTATTCAACCCCAACTGGAATTGGTCCAGCGTCACCAATGAATAGTCTGCTTGGTGCATTGCGTCCGAATACATCATTTTTACAACCTACTTACAACCCACCCAGATTGCCAGTGTTTAGTGGGGCAGAAGACAATCAATCTACAAGTTATGAAGTTTGGAATTTTGAAGTAAAATGTTTAATCAACAGTCAACAATACCCAGAATACCTTATTGCTCAAGCAATACGTAATTCTCTTCGTGGTACCGCCAGGAATATGCTTGTATCGCTAGGAGAAAACGCAACTGTTCGTGATATTTTGAATAAACTTGATGGTTTTTATGGTAACGTTAATACTAGTGAAACATTAATGCAGTCATTTTATAATGATGAACAAGGTGGTGAAACTGTTGTAGTGTATGGATCAAGGTTAGAAGATAAATTATCAAAGGCTATACAAGGTCGAAGTGAACTGTTGCCAGCAAGAGATATAATGCTGAAGAGTAAGTTTTGGAATGGTTTGCGCAAGAATTTGAAAGAAGCCACTAGTCATTTGCTTGACAGTACCAGTGATTTCCAAACATTGTTACGAGAGGTTAGAAAGGTAGAACAAGAAGTCAGTTCAGTTAAAGAGAGATCTGGAAGTGCAAGCAGTGTAACACAACAGATACAGATTGGAAATAGTGAAATGCAGCAGGTGTTGAAAGCTGTTAAAGAATTAAGTGTACGAATGGAAACCATGGAGTCCAAAATTGTAACATTACAACACGAGATGAAGAATAAATTGATACACAGAGATGGAAGTTATGAGAATATGCAATCCAGGTTCAATAGGTCAGAACAGAAGGGGGCAGAATTTAAATTTTAGAGGATCAAGTTTTCGAGGTAGAAGTTTTGGTAGAGGTAGAGGTACGAATATAGAGAATCGGAATAGACAGAACAGACCATATGAAAACAACAATAATTCTAGCGGTCAGCAGCCGTCAAACCAGTAACTTCTTCCGTTGCTGGGCGAATGGAAGAAGTAACTACAGAAGATAGTAAAGTAACCCAAATCCACAGTTTTGTAATGACAGTTTAATGAGCAGGCTTGTTGGCAGAGCTAATGAAGCAGAAATTTATGTTTGTGATAAGAAGACTATTGGTTTAATTGATTCTGGTTCGATGGTTACCACTTTATCAGAAAGTTTTTATAATAGTTTGAATCCAAAGCCAGATGTTCGAAAGATTGAAGATTTTGGTTTCACAGTTTATGGTGCCAGCGGAAAAATTTCACCATATATCGGTTACATTGAAGCAGATGTTCGTATACCATTTCTCAATTGTGAAAGTGTTTGCTTGCCAGTTTTAATAGTTCAATCAACAGAATACAACGAAGAGTACCAATTATTGTCGGGACTAATTTGATACGTCAGTGTAAAAATTTAAGTATAGGTGCAAGTGTTCCTAAGGAATGGCAGCTAGCATTTGACTGTATAGATGATGAAGGGTTACTAGTGAAGTCTACCAACAAACACGCTATAACTGTACAGCCTAATGAGATCAGAACTATTAAGGGTGTGGTTAGAAGTAAAGAGACTATGAAGTTTGGTGTAACAGAGCACATAGATACTTCTCTATCAGGTGGTTTAACTATTTGTCCAAGAGTAGTAACCATTAGTTCTAATAAAAAGGCTGTTAATATACCAGTACGGATATGTAACCTGTCAGCTCGTGCAGTACGTATACCTCCAAGATCGAGATTATGCTGTGTGAATTCCGTTTCGGTCGTGGACGATTTGACAGCTAGCAGTTTACAGTCATGTGGTATAAAGAAGAACATACATTAAGAGGAAGTTAGAAGAGATGGGATTAAAGATTGAGCGAGAGAATTTGAACAGATCGGGAGATAGAACAAGCAGAAGAAAGCCTTATCAAAGTGGACTCACTGTTTTCTCCACAGGAATTACAGATCTCGGGAGGACTAATCTAATACAACATGAGATTAAGTTATCAGATGAGACACCATTCAAAGAGCCGTATAGACTAATTCCCCGAAGGAATGATGGAAGAAGTAAAGCAACATCTGAAAGAAATGCTCGAAGCTGATGCTATTAGGCCATCACAGAGTCCCTATTCATCTAATGTTGTTTTGGTACGGAAGAAAGACGGTACTTTGCGGTTTTGCATTGATTTTCGAAAACTGAATGCAAGAACGATTAAGGACGCTTACCATCTACCAAGAACAGACGATACGATAGATAGATTAATAGGTTCGAAGTTTTTCACGAAGCTAGATATGCGTAGTGGGTATTGGCAGGTCGAAGGTGAAGGAAGAGGATCGATGTAAAACAGCATTCACAGTTAATGGATTTGGTTTTTATGAATGTAACCGTATGGCATTCGGTTTAACAAATGCTCCGGGTACTTTTCAGCGTCTGATGGAACGATGTATGGGAGAGTTAAATTTACACCATTGTTTG
This sequence comes from Tegillarca granosa, assembly GCA_029721355.1. Taxonomy (NCBI): domain Eukaryota; kingdom Metazoa; phylum Mollusca; class Bivalvia; order Arcoida; family Arcidae; genus Tegillarca; species Tegillarca granosa. The sequence goes on from JARBDR010000148.1 coordinate 147,280, forward strand.
ATTTTTCTGGATGATGTTTTGATTTTTTCCAATAGTTTTGAAGAACATCTGAAAAGGTTAGATGCAGTTTTAAGTCGTTTTGAAGAGCACAATCTGAAGTTGAAACCATCCAAGTGCGAGTTCTTCAAGAAAAAGGTAACATATTTAGGCCATGTTGTTAGTGAAGATGGAGTAGAGACCGATCCCGAGAAGATATCAGCGTTATCCAAATGGCCGGTTCCACAGAATGTTAAGGAACTCGTTTTTAGGGTTTACAGGATATTATAGGCGATTTATCAAGGACTATGCAAAGATAGTAAGACCACTGAAAGATATGTTAGTTGGACAGCCCACTCATAAGAAGAAAACATCTGAAAAGAAGAAACAGAAGATTTGTTGGCAATGGGGAGAAGAACAGCAACAAGCTTTTGACTTATTGAAACAAAAGTTGGCCAGTCCACCTATCTTAGCCTACGCCGATTTTTCGAAACCATTTATAGTAAATACAGATGTTTCAATGGATGGTTTGGGTGCTGTCCTGTATCAACGACAAGATGGTGTCGAAAGGGTTATCGCTTATGCCAGTAGAGGTCTCAGAAACAGCGAAAGGCATTACCCTGTACATAAGTTGGAATTCCTGTGTTTAAAGTGGGCTATAAGTGAGAAATTCCACGATTATTTGTATGCCAACACATTTGAGGTACGTACGGACAACAATCCATTAACATACGTTCTTTCTAGTGCTAAGTTAGACGCAACGGGTCATAGATGGGTAGCGGCTCTGAGTAACTATAATTTCAAGATCATTTACAGAAGTGGAAAAAGAAATGGCGACGCTGATGGTTTGTCGAGACAGCCAAGAGAATCTATATTTCCTGAAGTAATAGATGCGGTATGCCAGTCGTATACAGTGCAGAGAGATTCGTGTCCTTATATTGAAACACTCATTGTTTCAGATAGGTTCACATGGTGAAGATATGTCGAGTTTTGATCAGGAAAGTGTTATAGAAGCTACAGATATACGATGTATAGATTGGATGAAAGAACAGATGTTGGATGATGTTATAGGACGAGTAATAGAATTGCTGGAGATTGGTTGTTGTCCTACTGGTCAAGCTCTCAAAGCTGAACTTACCAGATGTCATCCGTTATTTGCGCGAGTGGAAGAGGTTTTGTTTGGAAGATGGGATTTTATGCCGCAATACAGTTTTAGATGGTCAGAACGTGAAGCAGATAGTATTACCGAAGAGTATGAAAATATAGTATTTAAGTTACTTCATGAGGATATGGGGCATCAAGGAAGGGACAGAACTGTATCTTTAACAAGATCAAGATTCTACTTGCCCAGGTTTAGAACAAGATATTGAGAGAAAGATCAAGAACTGTGAAAGGTGTATTAAGCATAAGATCAAGCCACAGAGAAGAGCAGAATTAGTGAATATCTTGAGTACACAGCCCATGGAGTTAGCATGTATTGATTATTTGAAGCTTGATAGATCGAAAGGAGGATTTGAAGATGTATTAGTGATCACAGACCATTTTACTAGATATTCACAAGCCATACCTACTAGAAATCAGACAGCCAGGGTTACAGCGCAAGGCGTTATTTGATAATTATATTGTTTCATTATGGGTTTCCATCTAAACTACACAGCGACCAGGGGAGGAATTTCGAAGGCGACATTATACAGGAGTTATGCAAGATAGCTGGAGTGATTAAGACCAGGACGACTCCATACCACCCCATGGGTAACGTAGACGGAGAGATTCAATCAGACATTACTAAGCACTGCTAGGTACATTAGAAGATCACAAGAAAGAAGACTGGAAGAGTTATATTGCGCCGTTAGTCCATGCTATAATGCAACTCGACATGATAGTACAGGGTTCTCACCTTATTACCTGATGTTTGGTAGGCATCCTGGTTTGGCTATAGATGCTTACTTGGGTATAAATTCACCTGATAGTTTGATGTTAAATCCAGAGCTAATTATTCTAAGCAGTTAAAGAAGAGGTTACATCATGCTTACAAAGTGGCAGCAGCAGAAGCTGAGAAGAATACACGCCGTCATAAAGCCATATATGATCTGAAGGTTCGTGAAGCAACTTTAGACGTTGGAGAAAGAGTTCTTACGTAATGTTGGGTTAAAAGGAAAGAAATAAGTTGGCTGATATTTGGGATAAGGATCCATATATAGTAATTGACATTCCAAACAAAGATATTCCGGTATATAAACTTCAAAAGGAGCTTGGTGATCGTAAAGTGAAGACATTACACAGAAATATGTTATTACCGTTTTCGGCGATCCAGAAATGTTCAGATTTTATAGAGGATGAAAGAGAGACAAGTAAACAGTTACAACCAGATTTGGGAAGAAATGAACAGAGTAAGAAATGTGGTTCAGAAAAGACAGATAATATACAGAATGGACATGATAAAACACTAATTGAACACTCAGATTCTGAATCAGAAGATTCTGACATTCCAGTTTTTATAAGAAGACCGTTGGCTGTGAAAGATAATTCAGGTGTTAAACGAAGAGGACATAATAGTGACACTAGTTATACTGCAAGTGAGAGAGACACATCAAGTGTTATAGAGACAGTGCCAGGTAGTAGTATTGAGACGGTAACGGATAGGTCGGAAGAAGATACGAGTCAGTTAAGTGTGACCAGATCGAGTGATGATAAAAGTTCCGCAGGTGACAGATCCAGTGCTGAAGTACATAGTCCAAGACGTTCAGGAAGAACTAGAACTGCACCAGATCGTTATGGTGGTTGGGTATATGGTATGTTTGCTGGTCAACATGTTGAAACGGAAACAGAACAAGTCTGGTATGTATAATTTTACTTATTTTTTTGGTCACTTCAGGGAGAATGT
>JARBDR010000149.1:0-23157 GCA_029721355.1 Tegillarca granosa
TGACGCAGCAGTTTCCGAGCTTTAAACGTATCAGTTTTGTACAAATACAAATGTCACAGTTATAAGTCTTTTCTATAGTATATGACAATTGTTTTTTTTCTATAATGACTTTTTACAGGATCAATTAGAAGACTTACAAAGACTTTGTTTACAAGAAGGTATTGAAGACTGGAAACTTCATCAAACCTTATGTAAGTAGTCTTCTACATTATGTGTACGTAGAGAACAGATATCATTTGAGAAAACAATTTTAGTTAAACAAGTATAAATTCTTAAAGGGAAAGATATTTAGCAGATTCTTTTTAGTGCACTACTAAATCATTATCAGTAATTCTAACACCAATTTAAACAGTCGTCAAAGATGGTCTTCAATCTAATTAAGAAAAGTCAATTTAATATCTGGCATCAAACAAATGTGAACATAGTTGTACATTAGAGGAACCTGCTATATATCTTTCCTTCAATGCATTTTTTCAAAGTTTTGACATTCAATACAAGAAAGAAAGGTCCAGGTTTTCTCTGTTTCAATTGATACCGAAAGACTCGATGAGTCCCCTATGATTGGAAAGAACTTTATCTTTGGTAAAGTTTAGTTTTGGTATCAGAAAGATTCCCTGATATAACATCCTTACCAAGCTTCTTAACAAGACATTCAACTTTGAATGTCTTACAAACAATAATAATGTTAGTGGAAGCTTCATCAGCTGGGACAACATAATATTTTTCAAGTATATCATACACTCGGCAAATGAGTCCAAGACAATCCTTTCCATCTCCAGTTTTATTTCTATATATCAATTAAATCATTTTATTTAAAAGTCCTGTCACGAGTATCTAAAATAGTCTAGACAGAATGCTATTATTTTTAATGAACGCGAACCATAGATAAAAAATGTAAACCAAATAGCTAATAATCTTCAGTTTCATCTCGTCTATATTTGATGTTCAATACCCTTTAAATCAGGATTTTACAAATCTAAATAAAAGCATATTCCTTGCAGCAGAGAATTTATAAAATGTGTTTTGTAGCGAAGAGATAACTAGATTTTATATATAAAATAAAACAAACATACCAGTCCTTGTCCATATTACAATCCCAAAAACAAAGTAAAAACTTTGCAAACTGGCAAAATAGGTGATACACGTGAACTTCCATCAAGGAAGTGAGGCCGGGTGCTCCGGAAGGGTAAGCACTTCCTGTTTAGCTAGCTACACCCGTCACGTGTAAGTCAATTTTGAGAATGAAAGGAACAAAGACCTATGGTAGGTCAAATATGTCCAGTATAAGTTGGGATACAGTGACTACATACTTATCAACAATATTGAGATGACGGCCATAAAACTTTTTAAGGGCCCTGATTAGCCTAGGCTTGCAATATCCTTGTGTCAACAATTTAATTGTAAGTAATTTGCTTCGTTGCAGAAAGTTCCCATAGTGGGAACATATCTTTTTTTATCTTTCAACTTCTTCGGCCACTATTGTCAGTGATAAGGAATGATTTTCGAAATGTGCACATATGGCACATCAAAATGAAACAGGCAGTTTTGGTAATTATTTAAGATAAAGGATTTGTTTTAGTAAAAATTTCATTGACGAAAAAGGAATCAAATTTTTAGTGTGTTTTACAGTAAATACAACGATGTTTTTATTTTGGTAAGCTTAAAAATCCGCAACCCTCATGAAAGAGATTATGTATTGTTATAGTTTCTAAAATGTATTGATAATCAACAGTTTTTTACACAAAACATTGATAACTTATAATTGATATGACTATTCAGTCATAACTTTATCTATATTTCGTTTTTTATTTTTCAGCAAAACATTGTGTTAAGCCAGGTAAAGGAATAATGGGTTCCTTTGCAAGTTTAGCCTTCGGTGCACTGAGTGGAAATCGTTCAAATGGAGCAAGCATTTGGAGTCTACTTGGAACGCCTAAATTAAGAAAAGGAAAATCTATGGAATGGGAGGGAAAACTAGGCTCAAAGGATGACGCAAAATCCTTACGATATAGCGAAAGAGTGTGGTCTATAGCTTCTCCACAAGACACTAAAAAGTGTAATCAGCTGCGTCTTCTAAGTCAACAAACCACAGTAGAGAGTGACCCAGGAACAGGTACACCTTCATTGAGAGGCAAATTAAAACAGTTTAAACGATTTTTAAAACGACAAGAAAACTGTGTCGTCATTATCGTCAAGCGAAACACTAGATAAACATTCAAAATGTTCTCTAGATAAATTAACGTCATCGGAGGCTTCAACACCGATGATGAGTTTTGATGAAACTGCAAACGAAGAGAATGTAATATGTATGGAAAGATTAAATACCGGCGGAAGTTCTACAACATGCGAGATAATAAATGAAAGTAAGGAAGATAACACAGAAAATTTATCGGACAGCCAGTTGGAGGAGGAGGAAAAGTTTATAAAGGAAGAGCCAAATGAGAAGACTGTAAGCAACGGTCTTGTAAATCTAGTAGCCGAAGTAAACAATATCAATGGAAAAATCTTTAGCACTATAACGGATCCTAAATTAAACTCAACAGACGAGATTGAAAACACGCAGGATAATACTTGATAGAAAGAAAAATGTATTCATTTTTCCATCAAGTGAAAATATAAACTTCCTTTTTGGAAAATCTGTTGCTGCTTTTACTTCTTCATTGAAGAGAAAATTTGCATTTCATTTTCCATATTGGATTATATGGATAAGAAAATTGTTTGATTTGGCTTCACGAAATCACAAAATCGAATCACTTGTTTTGGAACCAAGTCGATATCCATGAATTTGACGTATCCATTTTTGTCAAATCAAAAATGGGAAAAAAAAGTACTGAAAAGATCTTATGTATAATAATGAATATTTTTTCAATCATTCATTCATCGAGAATTACAAATCTGGAAGAAGAGGAAGTTGAAAATATCAAAGGAAATATTTCGGCTTGTAATACACAGCAGGAGGGTACAAATAAAAAATTTGTTTTTTAAAATATAGAATACTACGAATTGAATGAATGTTTGATTCTGCTTCCTGAATTTTTAAGAAGAAAAACTGTTTGAAATTGACTGAAGCCAAATACAAAATAATGAAACGCGAGTTTATGGTTCTAAGCGCACTAAAAGTAACACGCTGTATTTGAAGTAAAAAGGTTCATGAAGAACAGTTAAGGAATATTTAATGACTGTAAAACATTTTATTTTGTTGTGAGTTAATTTAGATTCATTATTGAAATTCAGAACCACAATGTTATTTTTTGAGAAGAAGCAATAAAAAATCAAATATCGTCAACATGCAACTTAAACACGTTAGTGTAAAGTAATCAATCAATATTGGAGTATTAAAAAGTAACAAACAACAGCTATTAGAAAGTAAATAAATTACACGTTTGTGTTATATGTTCAGGTTCTGATGATGTTAAATTTACATAATTGTACGGAAACGTATTATTGCTAATAAACAAAAAATAAAATAATCAAGTCTTGCATACCAGGCAATAGTGAAAACTCTGGTGGTCTGTCCGGAAAGACCGCATAAATGTATTTCAAAATCCATAGGTTAAATCCTTGGGCAATCTTGGGGGATATCCTTGAGCAAGAAACTAATTTTGCATTTCTTCATTCCAGATACCATCCCGTCGAAGAAAGGGTTTCGTGATCACAGTTGATTACTATCTCTTAAATCGGGATAAAAATAGTCCAGGTAAATTCATGGAGCAGTTTTATTTGGCATAAATACTCTTCCGTAGAATTGCTTTCTATTGGAAAAATAGCGATATTATATTGACACTTTATTCTCCTGCAACGGAAATTTAACTTTCTTGGATATTGACAATTTTTGTAATAGCGTTAATTAAAGCGTAGTTTTAATCTCCTTCAGACACAAATATCTTAAGAGAATTTCAATCGATAATGAATTCTTTCATGTAAAATTTATGTTGTCAATTTCTATGCAATTATACTTTTGGTGATTGTTTTACCAGTCTGTTTATAACAACATTGGTAACTTGAAATTAAACTCTAACTTTGTTAAAATATTTGAGGCGTTATTTGTTTTTTAATTGTATAAAATAGAATTTCCTTGCTACAGGCAGTTTATAATACAAACATAAGATCACGTGCTTTAGCATTTGATGTTTGTAGTCTTTTTAGTACATAAACTGTTTTGATTCTTTTAACACATAAAAGGCTTGAGGATAAGAGTTTTACAATGAAACATGTCTGAAGAACAAATACGTATAAACTGTCCAGTTTATTGTAAAGTTTTCGTTTTAATAATGTCAACGTTATGGACTTTTAAAACGTCACCCTCTTTTGACGTCATCAGTAAAACAAGATCATTGTTTTAGAACTTATATGTGTTAATTTTATTTGATAAGTATGATTAATTAATATATATGTATTCTGCATATTTATTTTAAAACGTCAGGATTTTAAAGTTTTAGAGAATCTATTTTTTTAATTATCTGTTACAAAAGAGATTGGAATATGATCTTTTTATTGTCATGAAACAAAAAATTCAACTTTCGGAGGTATTATAGTGCGATTATTTACATGGATAAAAATGGAGTTTAATCTCTTTTATTAAAACGTCTAAAGGAAAAAAATAGAACTTGATTGTAAATTTCATGTTGATTATGTCTGTGAATTATTTTTCTGGTGGTTATTCCTCTGTTTTATGTGTAAGAGATAGCATTTTTAATTTGCAGTTTTTTTTATTCTTGCACAAAGCCCTTTATCTTAATTTAAGTAAGAAAGATATTTATTTTTCATGTCTTGTCTGTAGTATTTATACCAATATAAAAGAGAAAATGTTGTTGTCTGCAGTAATAAATGCCACGTTGATAAAGAAAATCGAATTCTCAAGCTAGTTTATAAAAACGGATTTTGTTAAACCTTTGAGTGGTTTATTGCGTTTTCAATGTTCTTTATTTTTCTTTTTCTTTTTTTTTTATTATTTTTACGTATAATTGTCATGGAACCAAAAATTTTCTGTTTATGATAAAGATATAAAAAGAATTTAACAGTTATTGAACTGATGTTTATTTAAACCTAAGGTTTGTTACCTCATGCAAAGCATTCCTTAGCAGGTTTTGGATTCAGATAATAATTTTGGAACTATGAATCTATTAATTTTAAATTGTTTGGATTATATTTTTATCTATCAAACCTTCGCAGCCCCTTCTGTTACTGATGACAAATGAATTTCCGAAATGTGCACACATGATACATCAAAATTAAACAGGTATTTTTGTTAATTATATACATAAGATTAAAATTCTATGAACGGTTACAACTCGGTATATTTATAGATGTTTTTGTATTTGATTTCTATGAAATGTCAAATACTAATAAGTTGGTTTTAATAGTAACAATTACTTGTTTCATCTTAGTTTATAGTATTATAACAGAAAATTAAAATAATCACAAATGTATTGATGTTTTTTAAGAACTTCTTGTAATAAAGAGGAAAAACCTTTAAAGCATCAAACGATAGCATTTTTGTGTAAATAAGACCAGTCAAATAAATAAAATGGATCAAAACTGTAAAACAATCTAGCACTTAGTTCTTGTACCTGCTCCAAAATGTATAAGATATTTTTATATAAATATATATATTTTTATATTTTTTTATTTATTATTTTTTTAAAATTTATATTATATGTTTAAAGAGGGATAATTAAAAGAAAAGGGTTCTGAAAAATCTTTGATAAACAAAAAGCTCATTTTGTATCAAAATAAAAGAAAATGGATAAAAATAAAACATTTTAGGTTAAATGGATTTTAAAAGTGCACGGTATACATAAAAAAGAAGAAATTTGTTTTTACCTAAGATGCTTAAATCCAGTATAATACAATGCAAGCAAAACAGAACAAGCCATGGATACATACATTGATACATAGAGAAACCTTAGCTTTGCAAAACAGATAAAGTAATGTATACATGTATAATATATATAAGAGGTACACAGAAACCATATTCTCAAAATTTTAACTATAAATTTATCAGACTAACAAGGGCCTATATTTTATGCCGTAGTAATTGAATTTCATTGGGGATATTTGGTTACAACAGTCAATATTTCTGTCACATTAATCAATATAGGGCTATATTACACTGGTTTTCTTACCTCTCACGTCGTAATTCCCTCGCAATATTTATTTAATTATCTGTCTAGCTACAAAATCCTATCTTTAAATTATGTTTATTTGGGAATATTGAACTGCTGTTGACACTTAACGATTCTTGCCTTGAAGAATTATCCGTTGGAGATTGATTAAAGAAAAAGCCGTGGGCATATTAAAAGACGAAATAGCCGGAACCAATAATCATTGATGTAATAGCCAATGTCTTGCATTCGTTGATTAGTTATAAGTTTTCTTGCCTTTTTTCTGCAACAAGTGATCGAGAAATGCTCAATCAATCGTCTCGAGGTTGTTATCTCGGGAAAGCTTAAAGATGTAGCACGCTCTAGGTCATGACGTCAACTATTTTCGGAAAGTAACATGCACTGAAAGCGATATGTTCTTGTTTGATTTTCAGTCTAAATATTGGATATAAGAGTAAATTATACATAGGGACAAAGTTCTTATTTTCAATTAAATAGCCATTTGAACCAACAAAACACAAGTCAAAAAGGAACATGATATTAAAAATATCCAATTTGGACATAAATCTGAGTGCACCATGTGGTGCGGTTAAGCAGTAATCATCGTATATCGTCATGTAGTTTAAGTACTTACTTACTTACAGTCGTATGGTTCAAGTATTAACTATTTTGCGCATTTCAGGTACTATTGTTATTGTGTTACATGGTTGAGGTAGTAACTTTTGTACTCAGTCAAGAGGTTCGGGTACTAACCATTGAACTAGAGTGTATTCAAGACCTTACCATTACTAAACACGGTAACAAAGGATGTGGTTAAAATACTAGCTGATGTGTCGCGTATTATAATATATATCTTTTTGCGAAATTTTGAGGAAAATGCAAAACAGTCTCATTTTAGAATAATAATTGATTTTTTTAAAATGCGTTTTATTTTAAGTGAATTATTCGGTGCTCATGTGAACTAATAGTATCTATAGAGGCAGATCCTCCGTCGTCCGTCGTCCGTCCGTCAACAATTGCTTCTAACGACTTCTTCTCAGAAACTTCTAGTCACATTTGTTCAAACTCAGTCAAAAGCATCTATAGAACATTGCCTTTCAGATTTGTGTTTTTGATTGTCATAGGTACCAAAAGTAGGTCACATTGACCTACATAGTTGAAACCTAAAAAATCTTCTTCTCCAAAACCACTTTACTGTGATAAAATCTGATGTGATATTTGGTATCTAAAGCATCTTATATACCAAGTTCGTGAATTTTAATAATTTTTATGAAAAATTAGGTAACGCGTTTTTGCGTTTATTTTTTATACATTGTAAATAGGATTGTTATTTTTTTTACCAAAATTACAATAATGAATAAATTTAGGTGAATTTTTTTTTCCAAACATCATTTTCTTATGTGAAGAAACATATGTTTAACAATTTTCATGAAATTCTGTAAAATACAAGTCGCTTTTTTCGACGTTTTTTATTTTCAATTCTAGCAACCCAAGGGTCGATTGTTCAAATCCAAGTGAAGCCACTTTTTCTTCTTTTTTCTTTCTTTTTAATTTCTGAATTTTATGACTTACAATGGTGCATGAAAGAGATTTTTTGAATTTTTTCTTTCTAGTATAATTATTATTTTTGAAATACATTTGATACTGATATGTAGGTATAGCAAAAACCTTGAATTTTTTTTTTTTTTTTTTTTTTTTTTTGTTGTACAAAATCACTTATGTGACATAATTTAAACTAATTGAACAAATTCTTTTTAAATAATTTGCAGTTGACTTTTACAATTTTTTAAGTCTTTTAATTAATGTGTCAAATCTGTAAAGTCTTAAATCCGGATCTGAATTGCTCATGTGAGCTTTTGTATGGATAAGCACTCTGCCATCAATCCGTCCATCCATCAAAAGACTTCTTCTCAGACACTACTGCTCACATTTCATTCATATTAGTCAATAGCATCTAAAGACCATTACCATTCATATTTGTGTTTCTGGTTGCTACGGCTACCAAAAGTAGATCACAGTGACCTACATAGCTAAAAACCAAACAATAAAATAATGTTCCCTGAGACCACTTCTATTGAGGCAACATGTTATGACTTTCCAGGTATTATCAAGATATAACAGGTACATTTAAACTCATATGAGCAAATTAGGGCCATCTTGGGCCTTTTGTTTATTTTCGAAATCGCATAAAACAATTTTTTTGCGGTAAGGAATTACTTTTATTCTAGGGTTATACCGATAATATACGGAAGCTGATATTTAACTGTCTTCAGAGATTTTGTGTAAAATGTGTCAGTGCACATCTGGCACATCAAAATTTAATTGGTATTTATTTTATAAATTTACAACCCCTGAGCGGGTACTGCTGCTGGTGGAATAAACTCCCCGAGGGTATCCATAACTCAGTAGGCAATACTTTGTGCTGTCAGAAAATGAACCATTTAGCAAAATTTTCAGCCGTTTACAATTTTGAAATTTTTTTAAAACTAAGGTCTGTTCCCTCATGCAAAGCATTCCTTACCTGGATTTGGATTTATATAATTTTGGAAATTAGATTCATTAATTTCCCAATGTTTGGTTTATGTTTTTTATCTATCAAACTTTTAGGTCTTGGTGCCAATGATGAGGAAGAAATTTCTGAAATGTGCACATCTGGCACATCAAAATTTAACTGGTATTTGTTTTATAAATTTAAAACAATTTGCATGGCTCATTTACGTATATATTTAATATATAAGTCGATTTTATTAGCCTCTAATTGTGGGTATCCATTCCTAGCGACCACACGTGTTCTACTCTTTTTTCAGAGTACACTACGGAGATGTTTTTAACGTGAACTGAACACATGATCTTGGTTTGTTCTCATCTGGTAGACTCTTGTGGTAGCGAGATTTTTAAAGCTCCAGATGAAAACGATCGAAACAAATCCTAAGTCCAGCTTGAGAGTCAAATCCTTCAATCCTTGACCGCGAAAGTTAGTGACATTCGGATATAATCGATCACAAACAAGGTTAAAACATTTTTATTGCCTTTTACGAGGTTAAAGCTGCATTAAGTTTTTCAATTTTCTGATTTTTTTTTATTTTCCTACAAATATATTTTTTTAAAAACAGATATCTTCTAAACACGATCCGTGACATTCATTTTCTTAAATTTCATTTCTTTTAGCTGTAAATAAACGGAATCCTCTGACCGTTTGGTCAGTGTTTTACGATGGTAATTATGAGCTTGGGGCATGCGCACGGATAACCCTAGAATCGAAGGTGAAACATGACAGATTGCATTAATTGTCCTTCATTAATATCCAGATGTATTGAAATGTTGTTATGTATCCCTTACTAAGTCACAAATGACAAATTCAACGAAGGCCTGTGTGTAATTTATCGTATTTCATCGTTTTGAAAGTTGTGTTTAAATGACCCGGGTTTTGATGACGTAACCATGTTCTAATATAAGATCCCAAATGCTGCATCTCGCTTGGTAAATACTGTAATTTCTGTATTTATTCGAGCTTTTATCGTTGAACCAAATGTAACATTGTTCATTTGGAACATCATTAATTAGATTAGCACCGTTTTAATTTTTTCTTTTGAAAACTTAATGCAGCTTTAAAAAGCATGGAATATACAGAAACTCTAGGTTAAAATGAAACAATTGATAATCACAGTTTGGAGAATAGCAGTCAGTATTAGGGAGATGATATTAAACTGCTGTCGGATAACTTCCAATACACTCAATCTGATTTTAATAAATGGCCTATCGCTTTTAATAAAGTTAAAACATTTATTTTTTAGTCAACTGACAATCGTATGTCACAACAAATAAAACAAAGATCATCCAGATGACAACAAAAATGCTTCAATAGTCTTACAAGATAAAGAAAAGTAAAAGTTATGTAAAAAAGTGAAAAATACTAATAAATGCCTGATGTATAAAAGCCCTCTCATTATGCTTTGACTTGTAGACTTCATATATATATATATATATATATATATATATATATATATATATATATATATATATATATATATATATATATATATATATGAGAATAAATAATCAGCCAAAATGAGAAAATTAAGTTTCGAGTGACAATTTACGTTCTTTTCATCTTTTTATAACTACAGTAGTATACTTAAAGTTCAACGCTTTGAAACATTTACTAGATAGCTTTTTGTTGCATTTTTCTGCATTTGTTTATGTAAAAAAGGGGAAAAATCATAGACTTTTATCACAAAATACACGAAAAAGAAATAGTCAATGCAGACTTAATATATCACGTTATTGATAACTATGTCGTCCACACAACAACAGAAGGTTGGGAGGGTAATATAAAATCGTTGTCAAAAAGCTTCCAATACACTCAACCTAATTTCAATAAATGGACAATCGGTTTTAATTTAGTTAACAGTTTATTTCCTTTCGGGATCGCCTGTCAATCGCTTGACATCAACAGACAAAAACATATTAATAAGATTTATGTTTGTTAAGTCATCTGTCAGTTATTTCTGGGAAAATACAGTTTAAAACCACACTCGGTAAAGCTTATTTATGTTAATTGAAGCGTTGTAGCTAAGGATTATAGTGACCTCTCTCTCTCTCTCTCTCTCTCTCTCTCTCTCTCTCTCTCTCTCTCTCTCTCTCTCGCGACAAACTACCTTAACACCTAAACACACCAATCCATTTTTTTCTGACTATTTGTCTTTGTGGCGATGGTTTGGTAGCGTTTTTTTCAAAATTATATTGCTCAGAAAATTATTTACATAATACTTGATATGAAAACATTATCTTGAAACAAATAAGATGATGAATCAAAGTTCCGAAAATGTTTCATAATGTGTTCATCTAGTCTGTCCTGTAAATTTATTCATTTAAGTGCAATCTTCAAAAACGACAAATTTCCAATTATCCTTGCAATAACCTTGCAAGTTAAGCAGTAGTTGAATATAAAACGTACATAAATTTATGTCACATGTCTTTATGTCTGAATAACTTCCCATGATAAGTTGTAACAAAACACTTCAAGGAGCAGCAGTACGTGGAGGCGTTTAAAATATAAGAAATGATTAAGGTGAAATATAAATTATTTTAAAAATAGGTTATAAAGAATGTTCAGTACATCAAAACAAGTTACACAAAAATAACTCGAAGTAGATATAAGTAAAATGACTGAGTTCATATTTAATTAGACAGGATAAAAAGAAACGCATAAATGCTATTTCCCTCCCATGTATTAATTCTTATCCATTTCTTCTTAAATGTCCTTAACTGGTTACATGCTTATTTGTATTTTGATATGTACAGCAAACTCATGTTATTATGTCCCTTTGCAATCTCATATATCTCTATAGTTTTTTGAAGGCCCTAAATATTTTTATATACCAGTTATAGTGTTTCTTCAATAAGTGAGTTTGTCTTAAATAAACTTCACATGTTTTCAAAAATGACATGAAACTAGGCAATCAATGAAGACATTTCATTAGAAAGTTCTTCAGAAGTAGTGGAACAAAAGATTTCTTAAGCAGACATGTACATGTAATTCACAATCAGTTAAAATTATTTACTGGTAGTTGTTCATGAACATTTTTTTTATATATATATTTCTATACATGTAATTACCGGTATGTATTTCTATACATTATATATTTCTTCCTTCAGGATGATGAAGATGATTTCCTGAATGATGATGAAATGACAGAATCAGCAGATATTGTACCTGGTGTCAGGTCACTAGGAAAAACACCAACAGATTTCTTAAATTATGGAACATCTCCAGGATTTAAACAATTCCATGACATAACTTAATTTTAAATGTTTGATGTCTCTTAAGATTTAAACATTTTCAGAATATTTTTTGACTTAAATTATGGGACATTTTAGACCACACTTAGGTGAAAATATGAAATTTCCACAGGATGGAAAAAATTCCCAGGACATTACTTGAATAAAATCATGGAACTACTGCAGGATTAAAACATTTCTAGGACATTACCCTGTTCAAATCATCAAACTTCTAAAGAATTTAAATATTTCCACACATTTATGGATGAACTTATAATAATTTACCAAAATAATTTTACTATTGAGATTGGAGCATTCTTGAACTATCATAATTTGAAAAATCCTCTGGTCCCAGGCCAAAAACCTCCAAAGTTTGATTATTAATTTTTACTGTTACTGAGCAATAAACTGTTTGAAATTTATCCATTCTGTCAGACTAGAAAAATTCTTAAGATTACTGTTGTTTTAGTGTAGACTTGATGTTGAAAATCATTCCCATTGAATTTAAATGTAAGAAAAAGTAACTGGTGCTATCAAAGAAAAATATATTACATAATTACAATGTTTGTATCTTGTGATGTTTAGTTGTTTATTTTTACTTGGTGAAGTATTAATTACTGGTAGTAGAGATTTATCATATTTTGTTTATATGAAAATCATCTATTGTTACCAAATATAAAGAATAAATTTTAAAACAAATTTAAGTTTTTTTTATCAATGAATACTATAAACAAGGAACACTAAACAGCTGATGCTGTGTCAGTAAGTGAGGCATGCTAAATAAACCTTCTGGAATATTTCCCAGAGTGCACTGCAAAGGTAAAAATTTCTCTAACTTCCCCTACAGCTGGTGACATCTAGATACAAGTGAAATATTCTTGACTGGATGTAAAACCCAATTAAATCAATCAAAAAGTACAGAAAAAAAACTTAACCTACATTTGAGATTTTTCTGTGTACCAAAGATGAGGAATATTCTATTAAGTTTCTAATGCTTTCCATTGTGTATGAACTCATAGGTGAAACAAACTTTTAGTTTAAAGGTTTATTACAACATCTATTGTAGACATAAATTTTAAAAATTTAAGAAGATTTGTCTTTTAATGAGATGTCACCAGCTATAAGTTAAATTGTGGAAATATTTATGTATGCAATGGACTTGTAGGAATTGTGTGATGCCTCAGTCAAGAATCTTTTGCTAAAGGCAAGTATCAAGGCAGTCAATTCTGGGATGATGGAGGAAACCAGAGTTCCCAGAGAATGTGATATGTTTACATAACTGACTGATCAATACAAAATTATACCAGCAATCAAGTGTTATAAAACAGTACAGTATTCATATTTATAGTTACTAAATCTCCTCAAAGCACTTTCCATTGATTTGAAAATTTTATCTTTAGCAGCAAACTTGTGGGAAAGAGAAGTGTGACCTTTGTTTCCATGACTACCATGAAACAAATTTAGATTTTATAAATCTCATCTGATGTCTGTTGACTTGTTGATAAGTTACTGGTAATACATGTAAATGAATTGAGCCTCAACCTCTAACTTGCACAACAAACAGAACTTTGCTATTGTAGCTGAATGAAATGAATATCAAAGCAAATATTAATTACAAAGTTTATTTACATAAATTCATTGTACAGTATGCACCAAAACAAACTAACAACAAAAATGACAAGAATAAGGATGAAAATTATAAAAAATAAAAGCGAGTGTCTACATGTAGAGAAGGCAAATGCAAGGAAATTAAAATATACAATGAAACTTTTTTATGTAAATCTTATTCTGGCTTCCAAGTCATCCAGATAGAGTTGAACTTTGATTCACTGCCCCACCCCCATTGTTGAAATGTGATAAAATCAAGCGAGATAGATTAATAATTAAGAAAATACATGTTTCTTGTTCTGGTTTAACAAAAGATAGAAATAATAATAACTTGACATGAAAGAAAATAAAAGTTACTCTTATAACTTAATACAAATAATTTTATGATCGATGAAGAAAAATCCAGACCATGTATAGGTACATTTAATTGTAAACATTGATGACAACTAAAATTTATAACATAATTTAACTAAGTACCTTGTTCTACAATAATTATAAATACCTGTAAATCAGTTTTATAATACTCAAAATATTTCAATATTTACATACTGTATATTTGATGGAGACAATGAATGTACAAATGTTAATGTCATTATATAATTGTAAAAAAGGTTTTAAAAAATAAAGTAAATTAATAAAGAAAAAGCACTGCTGCATATTATTATCCTGGTGTTATTAATGCAATAGGACGGATATTAATCATAAATGATTATTGTCGCTATGACAAATTGTGGAACATAAAATCTAATCAAGGCATCAATTCTAAATAACCAATCTTCTCCTAATTATCTATTTCTGGTATAAGTAAACGTGAGCTTGTGTTAAAGACCAATCATTGATGCTAAGTCAACATGCTACATAGGTAATTAACAGGTAATTAATAGATAATTAACAGGTAATTAATAGGTACCAATCAATATTATTCCCAATATGTTACAATTATCACCTATAGTAAAGAAACAAAACAAAGGTTGGAATGTCCATATGCACTTATATTATCAGATTTTTGTGGGGTTTTTAATTTAAAAGAGCTCATAGAATTCTAACTTGCATCTAATATAGAAAAATCCATAATATGTTTCCATCTTGTACTACCCTCCAGCTGTAAATAAATAAACACTGAGATGTATTGTTTACAATGGAAATGGGGCTAATGACCCCTGAAGTTGGTCAAGGGTCAATTCATCACAGAATGAGGTTTTTCATTGTAACTTTTTTTATTTATTTAATTAGATACTGAAATGAATCTTTAAATAAACACAATGTAATGAATGTATAATCCATAATCACACAAACTTGACTAAATGTGGACTTCATTTTTCTACAAGATTATATTATTAAAACATCATACAAATCACAGAATGAGGTTTTTCATTGTAACTTTTTTTATTTATTTAATTAGATACTGAAATGAATCTTTAAATAAACACAATGTAATGAATGTATGATCCATAATTACACAAACTTGACTAAATGTGGACTTCATTTTCTACAAGATTATATTTATTAAAACATCATACAATCACAGTTGCCCGGTTATACTGAAGCAGAACTCTCCAAATTACAATGCTAATACCTAAGACAGTCTGATAGGGAAAACCCAAAAGGATGAGATACAGGCTGTGAAATACAGGCAGTGTAAAAAAGGGCAAGGTACAGCAGTATGCTATACAGTAATACCTGCTCTAGTGACCTTCTCTATTTAGAGACCTCATGTCCTGTGAGACAAGTGTTTCAAGGTCCCTTTGCTTCAAGCCTGGAAAATGCTGGTGATATGTGAATGCTGATAAAATGAATTTAACAGAATTTGTAAACACATAAAAAAAAAAAAAAAAAACAGAAAGAAATTGTTATTACATAAGACAATAAAAGTGCATATTTGTCAAACAAATAGTAGTTAGTATAATTTATCAGATTCTTAATTCCTAGATGTTACAACAAAAATCAGTCTTTTGGTGTAAAATACACTTCTTTTGTCAGCATGGAAGTGATACAGGGAATCTGTTTCTTTCTGCTCATGTTAGGATGAGAGGTGTTAGACTGGAAGTTATAAGCTACAGATTTGTTCACTCTTGTCAAAATTCGTAATAAATCCATATCACGTCCATGCTGTTCTAAATGGTGCTGCAAAGCCTGGATAAACCAAGATCCATTTGTAGAGTTCCTCCATGAGTAAAAACCTAAAATAAAACAACAAAATGATTTAGAATGACAAGAAAAGAATTTTTTGATGTGATCAGTCCTGTCTTAATCAAACAGCTTTACCAGTATTTCTGCCTGAAGGAGGTAGGTCTTGGCAACTTTTTGACATAGACAACACACAATCATTTGTATTCCTATACCATAATCTTGTTATTTTTTTACTATTGAAAATTGCAAAAGTATTAAATACAATATTTTTTATTTACAAGTTTTTTTTTAAAATTGAATAATAAAAACGGAAATGATTAATTTCTTTTTGTAATGAATAAATGAGAGAGGGAAATCTACATTCATGATTCTTACAGCAGTGAGACTACATAATGTACATGTATATATGTACAAAGATGACCACTATGTCACACCCTTAATATCTCAAGTATCTTGTATAAACCATTACACTTTTATCATGACACAAATAAAATATATTATATAAACAATTAAAGTAATTAACAGCTCATTATTTACTATCATCCCTATATATATAATACATAATATTACAATACTGCCAGGTATAAATCTGTTAGACAAGAAGTGTGATATGTTTACATAACCTGACCGATCAATACAAAATATAACTAATCAGCAGTCAGGTGTTATAAAACAATACAGTACTGGTATTTATAGTTACTTAATCTCCTCAAAGCACTTTCCATTTTTTAAAATTTCTATTCTTACATATACTATTTCATGAGAGAACAAACTGCCGATGAAAATGGTGCTGTGTGTCATCTAGTAACATATCTAGGTGACTTTTTGGTAATTTTTTAGTTTTAAAGTTTTAGACTACATTATTGAGTGAATATTCAAAACAATAAGGTTAATATTTGCAATAAAACCTGAAAAGCTGGAACTAAGGTTTGCAAGATGATTTTAATAAGGTATACAACTTTCATCATTGGCAAAAAATTTCAATTTCCAGGTGAAAAACACCTTTGTGACAATATATCACAAAATGATGTTTACACACAAATTTTGTTTGGCATATTAATTTTGTTTTTGATGACAAACTTTGAGGAACACAAGGTTTATTTTGAAAACATTTGAGAATTTTATCTTTTCCATAAATGTACAACTATAAATTGATTACCTGGTACAACTGAATAAGCCACAAGGAAGTCTGCTTCTGCAGGTATTTTATGAATAGTGGTTGGTGGCCCCATCTCTACATCCTGAATGCCACTAGCATCAGCCACATTTAGATCTGCACCATCATCAAACTGTGTACCTCTACAAGCCTGAAATGCAGGTACATGTATATATATTGTAAATATCCTATCCTTGATGAGAGCCTATATTTTTGAATTACTTCATGCCACTAAAAACATTACAAGCACTGACTTAATGAGCTTATAGGCCTGAGTAGACAATGGACTGAAATATCTAACAACTTGAAATTTTATAGCATCTGTTCAATAAGCTCACTGAACAGGTGAAGTTGGTTGATCACGACTTTTATTCAAGGTCACATTGATCTGCAGAAGTGAAACTGTTAAAAATTCTTGATCTGATGAATCAAAGGGTCTAGAAGCCCATATATAACATCAGGTCATACCGCTCTACCATGATTGCAAAGCTAGTTTTATTTTGACATGCTCTGACACAAGTGAAGGTCCGACAAGTATCATGTACATAATAAAGTCTTTCTTCAAGAGGTAGGATTTTTACATAGTACTGTTAACATTGTGTTGATTAACACTGTTGTCTTCAGTGAAAAATTGATAATTCAATCAAGACTACAGTGGAAAAATCAGAGAGTTGTTAACAGTGTTGAATATGACCCTAACAAAAACAAGAGGCCCATGGGCCTTAACGCTCACCTGAAGATATGTCCAATATTGTTTGCAAAGTGCAATAGACAATATATTAAGTACAGAAACTTTAAAAGTTTTCTCATGTTAAGAACTGCCACAAAACTTAATCAGAAATATATCCACTCACATTTAATCTATAAGTAGCTTATATAATATGCATGAATGAACTGTAGTGCAATGAATAATTTCCAAATCATTAATCAATTTCAGTATACTTATGCAGCTATGTCCTTGACCTTTGAACATATAACCTTGAACCATATAGCAAAATGATCGCCATGTCAATACCTACAATATTCTAATATACATGCCTATACAAAAAGTTAAAGTTTTCAAACATAATTAGCAATTTAAGTCTTCTTTGCAGCTGTGACCTTGACCTTTCAACATATGACCTTAAATCACTTATCAAAATGATTGTCTTGTCAATACCTACAATATTCCAATATACATGTCTATTCAAAAAGTAATAGTTTTCAAGATAATTAGCAATTTAAGTATTCTTTTGCAGCTGTGACCTTGACCTTTTAACATATGACCTTGAACCATATATCAAAATGATCGTTGTCGCAATACCTACAATATTCTCATATACATGCTTATACAAAAAGTTATAGTTTTCAAAGATAATTAGCAATTTAAGTATTCTTTTGCAGCTGTGACCTTGATCTTTCAACATATGACCTTGTACAATATATCAAATGATTGTCACGTCAATACCTACAATATTCTAATATACATGCCTATACAAAAAGTAAATAGTTTTTAAGATCATAAGTAATTTGTCTTCTTTAGCAGCTGTGACCTTGACCTTTCAACATATGACCTTAAATCATATATCAAAATGATTGTCTTGTCAATACCTACAATATTCTAATATACATGCCTATAAGTAAATACTTTACAAGATCATAAGTAATTTAAGTCTTCTTTTGCAGTTGTGACCTTGACCTTTCAACATATGACCTTGTACCATATATCAAAATGATTGTTGTCACAATACCTACAATATTTTCATATACATGCCTATAGAAAAAGTTAATGGTTTTCAAGATAATTAGCAATTTAAGTCTTCTTTTGCAGCTGTGACTTGACCTTTCAACATATGACCTTGTACCATATTTCAAAATGATCACTGTTGCAATACCTACAATATTCTCATATACATGCCTATACAAAAAGTAAATAGTTTTCAAAGATAATTAGCAATTTATGTCTTCTTTTGCAGCTGTGACCTTGACCTTTAAACATATGACCTTGATCCAAATATCAAAATTATCGTCATGCCAATACCTACAATATTCTGATATACATGCCTATACAAAAAGTTAATACTTTTCAAGATATAGTGACAAATATATAATTTTTAGCAGTTTCCCTACTCAGTACCTTACAATTTCCCCATTTTGAGCCCCATGGCTACCATTTGTGCAAATCTGAAAATAGATGACCTAAGGATGTTATTAATGATATAACTAAGGTATATCTCTTGTAGATTCAGAGGAGAAGATTTTTAAATTTTTTCACTTTTTCCCCCTTTTTGGGGCCCCAAGGGGACATAACTCCTTCATTTGTGCAAATCTGAAAGAGCTTCACCAAGGCATGATGGTTACCAAGTTTCATTAAATTTGGCCCAGTGGTTTTGGAGGAAAAGATTAAAATGTAAAAAGTTTATGCACGACGGACGACGCGCGGTGAGCTAAAAACTTAACATTTTATATATATTAAGTCTGAATTACATGTAATTCAATTAATTAGTTAAATCAACAAGAGGCCCATGGGCCTGAACACTCACCTGAAGATATGTCCAATATTGTTTGCAAAGTTCAAAAGACAATATATTAATAAGAACAGAAACTTTAAAAGTTTTCTCAAGTTAAGAACTCCCACCAAAACGTAATCAGAAATATATCCACTCACATTTCATTTACAAGTAGCTTATATAATATGCATGAAGTAACTGTAGTGCAATGAATAATTTCCAAATCAATTAATTATGCAGCTATGTCCTTGACCTTTGAACATATGACCTCAAACCATATTTGATTGTCATCTCAATACCTACAATATTCTAATATACATGCCTATGCATGAAATTAAAAGCTTTCAAGTAATTATCATTTTAGTATTCCTATGTTGATACGACCTTGACTTTTGAACATATAACCTTGAACCTA
This sequence comes from Tegillarca granosa, assembly GCA_029721355.1. Taxonomy (NCBI): domain Eukaryota; kingdom Metazoa; phylum Mollusca; class Bivalvia; order Arcoida; family Arcidae; genus Tegillarca; species Tegillarca granosa. The sequence continues at coordinate 19,684 of JARBDR010000149.1, forward strand.
TATCAAAATGATCGCTGTAGCAATACCTACAATATTCTAATATACATGCCTATACAAAAAGTTATTAGTTTTCAAGATAATTAGCAATTTAAGTTTTATTCTGCAGCTGTGACCTTGACCTTTCAACATATGACCTTGAACCATATATCAGAATGATCGTCATGTCAATACCTACAATATTCTGATATACATGCCTATACAAAAAGTTAATACTTTTCAAGATATAGTGACAAATATATAATTTTTAGCAATTTCCCCACTCAGTGCCTTACAATTTCCCCATTTTGAGCCCCATGGCTATCATTTGTGCAAATGTGAAAATAGATGACCTAAGGATGTTATAAATGAAATAACTAAGGTATATCTCTTGTAGATTCAGAGGAGAAGATTTTTAAAGTTTTTCACTATTTCCCCCCTTATGGGGCCCCAAGGGGACATAACTCCTTCATTTGTGCAAATCTGAAAGAGCCTTCACCAGGCATGATGGTTACCAAGTTTCATTAAATTTGGCCCAGTGGTTTTGGAGGAAAAGATTAAAATGTAAAAGTTTACGCACAATGGACGACGCACGAAGATGGAAAGCAATAGCTCATCTTAGCTTTCAGCTCAGGTGAGCTAAAAATACAATATATACAATGGAATCTATCTAAGCAGGACACTAAATAAAATAGATAATTCTCTGTATATGTAAAATTATTTGTGATCACAAGTTTACAATTTTATGTTTAAACATTTTGCTACCTGAACATTTCTTTAAACTGGACAAAATGCTCTGTGTTTACAAAAGTATGACTATACAAAGCATCAATAAAGTAAGCTGACTTATTGACTCATGTTTTACCTGAATGAAGAATAGTTTAGGTTTTCCAGCAAGTGTTTCACATTTGTTTCCCTTAAATGGGTTCTAATAACTGCTTGAGTTCTATTTTTCCATCTACACCAAAATTTCTCCATCTTCCCCATGAGTTAAAATGGCACAAGCAAAACAATCAGCATCTGAGTGGTCTTCTGCTGCAACTGTCAAACACAATTAAAAGATAATATATAGATGCATATACAACCAAGAACAAAAATAAACAGACATAAACATACCAATTTTATCAAAACAAGAATACCACAAAATTAAATATCTTGCCTGGTTTATATAGACTTTAACATAAACTTTCACATTTTGACACGCCACCGCCGCCACCACTAGAAAAGTAACACCTAAGTCTCGCCTTATGGCATTGCCAGGCTCGACAACTAGTGGTCCTTACATGTAAAGCAGACTCAGAAACAACACAGGTACAAATATGTATTGTGTATAGTTTTGGGGAGATATTTAAAAACTGAAATGGCATTTTTATTTATTTTTTTCATTTACCAATATGGAGCTCTGTTGATTGGATGTTTTCTCCTTGAGCAGGAGGCAATAGTTCAATTTAGAAAGATGGAAAAATCCTTAAAAATAGGTAATGAAGGTAAGATGTATTTGTCCAAGTATTTTTTAGAATTGAAAGTCATGGGATCCTTCTGCTAAGATCTCAAAAACTGATGACAATATAGCAAGAATGGCACAAATAACTATCCAAAGCCATAAGAACATGACAAAGAAACATATTTCTGTACTTAGTCTTACATGTGTAGCCATTGATTTCTCGATGTAAGCGTAGTTAATCTTGACTATTTCCTCTTTTGATATATTGTGATTTCAAAATTGTGACAACACAAATATTTTGATAATGTTAAAAGCAGGCAATGTATACTTTGAAAATTAAAAAACATTCTAATCTTTCTATCAAAAATAAGATATCATCATTTGCACAAACCTTGTTTCATTAGAGTCAACATCTGTTGTACAGTTTGATCATTTTTCAATTCTACATCAAAATCAAGTTCAGCAAATCTACAGGACAAAGCTGAAGCATCCTGGTCCGTACCATTACGATCTGGTAACTGTAAATGTGATCTGAACTGTTTGTTATTTATAACAATTGCCTTTCCTCGTCTAGGGTAATCCATTTTATATACATCTGATAAAAACTCTTGCTGTGTTTGGATATTTCTTGGCATTGGACGAACTTCTCTAAAAATTTATAAATTTACATACATGTAATTGAAAAAATCAGATGATCAATTAAGTTCAACAAGTACCTGGTGAGTTGAGTATGAGGGTTGAGTCAGTGTGATGAGTGAACTTGTAAGGTGAGCCAGTAAGATCACCAGTAAGTGGTGAATAAATGCATGTAGAGAGAGAGAGATAATAGAGAAAGGAAAACACAAAAGTAGAAGCCATTAAATTCACAAATAGAAAAATTACTATTAATTCTAGTGACATAAACTTAAATGAGGAAGTGAAAGTGTTAATTACATATAGTGAACAGAACTATTATGTATTAAACAAATGATGAGGTGAAAGGTTATTGATTAATAAATTATAACATGACTTTGCAGTTTTAGATACTACCAGTATTTTTAATTCTCAGTTTTGCCGAGTGAGCTGGTAACATCTAGATACAACTTACCATTTTTATTTGATGTAGCAGTTTTGTTATGTACCTTAGAACTTGAAATGCTATTTCCATATCCAGGCAATTCAAGTAATAATAGATTTTTTTAATTTTGTATTTGCAATGGTCTAATATAGAATACTAGTACAAATGTACCTTAACACAAATTTTGATGTTAACTTGGTCAACACTGCACTTTTTTCCATAATTCTTTATAGATCAGGGCTCCACAAACGCCAGTAAGGTCAATCGGTGGTCGGCAAAGAGTACAATAACACCCCCAACCCCCCTATTTGGTAAAGGGTAAACTCTAAACCCCCCTCCCCAAAAGAGTTGGCAAATGGTAACAACCCCATATATAGATAAATGTTCATAAATACCGCTCATTAATATCTTGCAAAAATCCCATCACTGGTAACTATATCGACATGTAACAAAACAACAAATGATCCCGATTCAAAAACCACCTGTAATGTCGTGATCATGTTGTTGTTGGTAACCCAAAAACGGTCGTATCTAGTCAGATCAGGGGATGTTATTAACTACAATCAGGCACATGTATGACTGTGAAGTGTATATTCTAGTAGTAGAAATGATGCAAACAGGTGAAGTCACTTGTAATCAATTAACTTGTAAGGTGTTAGGTAATTACCTGTGAACAGGGAAGTTCAATGAATCGTGACACTGTCCTGAGTACTTTTGTCTACAAGCCGGCATTAAGAATTTTTAATCACATTTTGTCTTACTTTTATGTGGAAAAATTTTTTCAATATTTTTCAATCGGCCTTTTGAAGTTTTCTGCGTTTTTTTGCCAAAAATCAGAGTTTGTGAAGGCCTGGTATAGATTATTACTAATGTTCTACCTAGATACTTATTCATGAGTTGGGTCTCATTAAAACAAATCCCAACACCTTTAACTGATGACTTACTGTACATGCCTGTTGCTCCCCCACCTGATCTAAAAGGGAAAGCATCTGTATCC